>JACXGJ010001583.1:0-80471 GCA_016801105.1 Esox niger | reverse complement strand
GAAGTTTAATTTATTTGCTGGGCTGAATTAATTATGAGTCATTAAGTCAACAATTTATACAAGACACCTAGTTGGTCTTGGCAAAAATCGCACTATGGATTAAATATACAAAACAAAGAGGCAAAAAGTTAGGTTTTGCAGCAAGCTATCATAGCATAACAGGTAATTGTAGTGCCTTCTTTTAGACTATCATAGTAAAACATTTTCACTGGTTAGCTAAGGTTGTGATACTAAACCTTAAGCCTTTAAGCAAAGTTCGGCCTAGCTAGCTAACATCAACTTTGCTGCCGAATTCATTTCAAGACAACGCTTGATTAGCGTTCAGTCAACAAGCTAGCTAACATTAACTTTCCTGTCCAATTCAAGAATTATTTTATACAAAACAAAACGTTATTCAATATAGCTACTCACACTCAGATTACCGTCCATCTTGTTATTAAACATGTTACGAGTAAACTTGTTCCAGTCCATGGTGTCCCAAATTGTTTGGTTAACGCTTTCGCGAATAACGAGGGTCCTGAAACTGCGGTTACGGTACTGCTGCCACATGACACTCGTCTGAATACCCGCTTTGAAGCTAATTTTTGGCGGAGATGGTCGTCGCCATTTGGCAGCGCGTCACTCGGTCTAACTCTTGGATGACCAAAAATGTACAGAGGTGGGGCGTGTGTACAGCTGAGATGCCTGGTTGCTGAAACAACGCCCACCTAGCGCGACATTACCAAGTTACCAAATGCTAAGGTACGCTGAATGCTACCAGTATGTTACTCTGCGTTGCTAGCGGTTGTTAGTCGGGGATTCGAAGCCAGACACCGTAACGTTACCAGTTTACACCTGACCCAAGTTAACCTGCAACTATACAACCAAAGTTAAATGTTTAAAATGCTTAAGCGTTTTTTTCAGTTATGTGATATTTTTTTAACTCTAGATATTTTCGAGACGCTATACTGTAAAAAAAACTTGCAGATTAGATATTAGATTTTCACACGAGTTATGAGCACAGATTATGGTTTCGAGTAGTCCAGTAATAGGAGTTAGCTGAGGCGATACTAGAAAGGACAAACCGCTAAGAGTGACAGCGCCAGCACCACACCTGCCACTCAATAGACCAACCCTAATTATAAGACTTAATATAATTTAAAGGGATGAGCTATTAAAAAAATCCCCCCAACAGTTGTCACAAAGGGGGAAATAAGCAATAAACACCAAAAGCATTTTTTAACAAAGCTGTAAACATGTTTATTTCTACTGTAAAGTTGGGCTTCTTGCCATTGAGATCAATGGAGATTGCTTCCTTTTACAGCCAGCCTCAAGTGACCATTGGGATGAACTGCGGTTTTTGGTTCTTCCAGGTAGGCATCATTATTCAGCCTCGGTGTTCACCTCTTGATTAGGTCCTGTAGGCTGGGGCCTTCTGCATCCCTGACCTGAAGGGTGAAAGAGACCACACTTACATGCTGGACACATACTTTTCAACCCTAGCAATAAGATAAGAGCAAACAGTTAGCCACGGTTTGACATTACTGAAAGACAGGAACATTCAATTGCATTCCACGGCACTTTACAAGCACAAATAAAGGAAAACGGTCAAAGCAAGAAGTACCTGTACGTGTAGAAGAGCAGGTAAGAACTCCGGGCTCTGGACCACAGCATAGACGACTCACTGGACACAGAGACCTGGCTGTCATTACAGAAGAGCCATTGTCCACTGGGACCCAGGACGTCACTGACGTAGTGGCCTGTGGGACAAGGGAGACAGACTGAAGGTCAAGGGTCAGGCTGTTATAGGTGGTGCAGTTTGTTGTATGTTGCGGTTAATGTCTCTCTGCATGTGTGTTCAATGTATTTATTTACCAGACATCATGCTGTCTCCTAAATGGGAGACTATGCCAGTTAGCTGGTAATAACTGGATGTCTTCTTAGGCAGCTCCTCCTTGCAGAAACAAACATGACATTATCTGTTCAGTCGGATTATTTCAATTTCCCACGAACCCCCTACTGTGTAAAGTCACACTATATCCCAATAGCCCAGAACATTTTTTAATCATCTGTTTGCTATCATGACACTGTTTTGTCTGCTAGACCCTCTCCTGTCTCTTTCTTTTCTAACTCTCTTTGTCTAACTATCTTTCTCCTCACCACTGAATCTGTCTGCTGCACTTTCCTTTTCACTTGGTCATTTGTATCTGAGGGGTCAAAGTACATGAAAACAGCTGAAATTCTCTGCAGCACATAACTAACAAGGTCTGAAAAATATATAAATGACAGGAACTCTTGCTGCAGGAAAGTTTTGCGAGCGGACATTATGTCTAATGTTGACATACCTGAACAGTAGAGGATGCTGTTGTTGTCCTGTCCAGGAGAGCTGTTGGGCTGGTCGGTTGGGTCGTCAGGGATGTAACCGTTCAGAGGTGGGACCGTGTCCTTACAGAGCTCAGAGAGTCTCAGTACTGGAGGAATCACAACCGATGTCTTCAGCTTCTCCAGACCTGAACGTCCACCAAACCTCTTCAAATGCAGAACCAACACACTGTCCAGAGACCGAGAAAAACAGACAATGACCCCATGGAAGCCAAATAAATAAAACACTACCAGCACTATAATCAACTGAAATATGGCACTTACCAAGGAAGGGTTTGAAACTCCTCCATCTTTGAGGCCTGGAGGCCTTTACAGACTTGGCATCTGAAGTCGACCATGTATCTCTGGTTCACAAACAAATAGATTGCAACAGTGAATAACAGCATAATTGTAGTTAGACAGTATACTGAGAGCGTGGGCTGTTTGCTCACCTTGAAATTCAGTGCCAGGTTGCCCAGTAGGGTACATTCGGGGCTGATGTCCAGGGAGAGGTGATTGTTCACCTGCTTGGTGGACGACTTCCTCCCGCAGCTTCAGAAACAGGGAAAAGACAAGAAACACACGAGATGAAGCAGAACATTTCCTCTAAGGACTTTTGTGCCGAGGGTTTTCACATATTTTGTTCTCCCCCAACCAGTGGCAAAGCTCTTACCTGGCACAGGTGAGCACTGACGCAATGGTGAACTCTAGCTGTGAAACAGGACATATGTAGCCCACGTTGAGTTCAGCCAGGATCCTGCCCTCTATCGTCAGTTGGCTCAGAATATTCAAAAGTAGCTCATGTGCATCCTACAGTACGAGGAGCAGAGACAATACACAGATGAAGACAGGTCAGATGACGAAGACACAATTAAATGTCATAACAACATAGACGAACAATGTTTGAACTCAGGGGAGTAGTGGTTCACCCAGTAATGTAGACTAACCTGCTGACTATCCCCAATGTACTTCATATCCTGTTCAAGCAACGAGTACTTGACCTTCATCAGGATTTCTACTTTGGAGGCCAGGTTGGTGCCACTGCCAGGTTGACATGAACTATGCACCTCTGACAGACATCTAGAAGGAAGACAAAGACTAAATCAGCAGCTGAAAGAATGGGGAGGCATGTGTGGATATAAAAAAGATGTGATGTAGCCTTCTTTTACCTCAGCAGGTTAGAAGTCGGACACAACTTCCAGAGATTTTCCTGGCGGAGGATTTCCCTGACAAACAGCGGAAGGAACAGAAGGCATTGCAGCGTCGCATTCAGGAAGCAAGTGTTGCCAATGTTGGGCAACCTGGGAAGAACAAGAGGTCATTAATACCCACATATGGGTACAATGTACCAAGAGGCTGAGTGGCTTATGGAATAAACCACTAAATAAGTCCTCAGATTCAGGAATCATTCTATGAGCGCGCACACCCGCACACACACACACACACACACACACACAAACACACACACACACATTCTTTTTACCAAGATTATCATAAAACATCCTGGGTTCATTAATATCCAAGAAATCTGACACAGTTCGATAGTTAGACACATCATATATCAGACGTTGATCTAAACAATAGATCTGAACATTATGTGGCTTACCCAAGCAGTTCCAGGTCGACGATGTCCCTGCATTCTCCTATGTCCCTCCGGGTCTTTTTTTTCAGATCCAGCGGTGTGTTTGAGTGAATCTGGCCTTGGGCGGCTGAGACTAGGCTCTGGGTCCTTGGGCTAAAGTGGTCTAGACGAGTCAGTGGACTGGAGGGAAGACAGAAACAGATCTAAAGTGTCTGGAACAGAGATGGTATCACTGAACACAGTCTCTACCTAAATGCTGTAGACTAGTGTAAACCCAGTCTGATTTGGCAAGCATGTATTACTGTCCATTTAAACACAATTGACCAAGTAGAATAGAGGAATATCCACTAGATGGGGCTAGTAGAGCATACAACTAGTTGTAGGGAAATGGTAGAGGATTATTGTCAAGCGCCTCAGAGTCAGAGCCTGATCTAGGTTGAGCAGTCCAGCCATTTCGATAATAAATAATCTGATCATTATGGGCTGACTTGTCCTTGTCCTAGATCAGCAGAGCTAAAACTTTGAGACCCTTAACAAATGTGTGCCCCGGTCTTGCAGATCCTAACTCACCTTCCTGAGGAGACTCTCCTGTCTCTGGGATTCACAGATGACACTGAGGGGACACAGAGAGGTGGACAGAGGATGAGAGAAATGTTCTCGATGGCTAGCAAATGCACAAACGTGGTCAGAAATCAAGGTCAAATCAGAATACAAACCAGCGACGGCGACCACACTAGGTGTCTTCAGCAGATCTATTGGAGCAGCCTGTGTCTCTCTGGCTGCTGATTCTGATTCTGCTGCTGACTCTGATTCTGCTGCTGATTCTGATTCTGCAGCTGATTCTGCAGCTGATTCTAATTCTGCTGCTGACTCTGATTCTGCTGCTGAATCTGCTGCTGGATCTGACTCTGATGCTGATTCTGCTGCTGACTCTGATTTTGCTGCTGAATTTTCTGCTGAATCTGCTGCTGAGTCTGAATCTACTGCTGATTCTGCTGCTGATTCTGAATCTGCAGCTGATTCTGCTGCTGATTCTGAATCTGCTGCTGATTCTGCTGCTGATTCTGAACCTGCTGCTGATTCTGCTGCTGATTCTGAATCTGCTGCTGATTCGGAACCTGACGTTGCTTTTGAACCTGACGCAGATTCTGAACCTGACGTTGATTCTGAATTTGGGGAAGAGCTTTGGACGGAGGTAGTGGAGGCATTTCTTTCACTATGGTCAGGTGATCTCGATGAGAGGGAAGTCCTCTTTTTCTGCGGCTCCACACCAACTTTTGCTCGCCTTTTCTGTTCAGAAGAAACATTTAATAGACACATTAAGGGTTATTAAGCAAGCAGGAAGCAAGCAAACTTATTTATA
This sequence comes from Esox niger, assembly GCA_016801105.1. Lineage (NCBI taxonomy): Eukaryota > Metazoa > Chordata > Actinopteri > Esociformes > Esocidae > Esox > Esox niger. The sequence goes on along the minus strand of JACXGJ010001583.1, from coordinate 75,186 downwards.
TAGCACAATTTATACATAGAAACAATTGAATGTGCTTTACCAAGAAAAATAACTAAAACATTTATAAAAATACAATAGCATGAAAATTGCTACATTTCTTGCAATTTAAGGCTAAATTACTACCCAAATTGCACTATATTCTTTATATTTAATCTTATATTGAATTTGATATAATACCTTAAAGCACGAGCAGATGCAACCCATGTCGCTATTAATAACTCGGTTACTAATGAAGACTGATTCATTTCCACATTAAACCAATATATATATAGTCAGGTGACGTAACAATGTTTACCTAATCCGTCTTTGTGACATCATCTGTCATTCACGGCTGTAAAGCCAAGTTAAATGGATGTGTTGTAATCGTGCATAAGAAAACAGATACAATTTAAATTATTTTTTAAACAAAATGATCTGTCCCAGTTCACATAAGCAATTCAGCAAATGCCCTTATCCACAGTAACGTATTACTACTATTAGTAGTATGCGCGTACATTGTTAAAATGTTTAGTAAGAATAATGGAAAAGGAAACCTTAACCCGCCCTCCCCACGGACGCATATCTTTGTAAATATTTTTTTGCCCTCGAATTAGCTAGGTCAATTACCACGGGATAGTTTTAACTTAGTGATTAAAAACTATTTTCATTATAATTGTCATTCATATTCAGTCTGTATAATTTTAAGGTGTTGGGGAAATGTCTGCGAAAATGTTTGTTGCTTATTTTGCAGTCCACAAATAAATTCACATAACCGCGCACTGAACGCATTTGGACGTGCGCGTACTCGCTATTCAGCGACAAACATGGCGGCCGCCGCCGGATCAGGTAAATGCTCATTTCCCGTTCACACATATGCGGTATTCATTTGATTATAGTCAATTTAAAGTTTAATATAATATGAATTATTACATTCCATTATGGACCATTAACCTAGAAGATACGTAATACTGCCACAAACACTTTATTTGGACTAGATTAATATGGGTGAATTAGCTCAGCCAACATTGCTGACGTTCCTAGCTTGTCGGCTAACGTTACGCTAGCTCCGCTTGCTCGTACTCTGGGTGTTTTGCAGTTTTCGCGCCGCACACTTTGTACATTTAAAACATGACTTGATCCTGCTCTTTATGTACACGTCCTTATCATTCCATAATTGTGAATGTCGATAGTGGGTTTTTAGACAGCTTCTATGGCATTAACCACAACTTGCCAGCTGACGCCGTAGCCTATTCATCTGCAGCGTCATGTTTTTTGCAGAGCTAGCGCGTTGGCTCACTTCTCTACATCCACTGTAGACATGAGCGCTAGCTTGTAGTGGTAGCTTAGCGGCTAATGTTAGCTGAACCAACACAATATGGAATGCCAGATTGATGGGAAGACCTACCGGTTTATAGTTCATTAGATTACGTGCGTGTTTCAAGTAATTGAAGTACTTACTCATTCTGTAGCTTGCATCTGTCAACATACGCTAAAGTTATGTCAAAGTGTTCTGCAAGATCACTTTGCAACTATAACTAGTAAAGGAATTATTAGCCAGCTTTATTAGGCCTGGCATGTTATTTCTAGATGGTGGTGTATATCCGCCGTCGACAATATTTTTTTTTTTTAGCTAGTAAGAACGCGCTGGTCATCTCAAAGACACCTATGGTCACCTTGCATGAATAAATGCATTATAACAGGCTAGAATTGTCCTAGCTAGTTACTTGGCTCCAAAAAAGTTTTTCTACTTTCTGAAAAGACCAAGCGTTGGTAAATCAATCTCAAAAAGTGTACTTCATTTAGGCCTAATTATAGCCCCTATTATTCACAATTTTTATTAAGTACTTTTAAGTCAAACTCCCATTTTGAGCTGGATGTGTAATATGTTGTTTAATTGCATCATCCATGTAGAATCACTATCATGGCAATAAAATTGCAGGTTTGAAAGTGAGAGGTTCTGGTGACACTGGTCACATACCGTGTCTGCACATGTGCGACACAGTACATAGTGTCTGGGTCCCATTTGGACAAGGGCCTTTGGGTCCTGGGGCCTGGCATCGTGTGGTGCCAATAAGGATCTTTGCTCTCTGGTGTGGACCCTGTGGAATGGTGGAAAATGGACAGGGCTAGCTTGTCCTGGCGCGCTCTGGCGAGTTCTTGTGTTAGGTTGTGCAACCATTGAATTTCCTTGTTGATTATTTGTTTGTGCTAGTAACCATAATGTTTGGGCGAGATGTGCGCTTTTTTCATACTTCCCCTTGTGGCTGCTGTGGAGTGGTGACCAGGCAGGCCTGTGCTTGCCGATAGGATGTCACGTAAGTTAGGGAGAACTGAGTAAAATATGGTTCCAAAATTAACAATGCTATAACTGTATGTGTAACGGCGAGCTTTGCTCAGGGTAGCCTAGCTACGTTTAAGCCTGACATTGACATGGAAACACTGTCAGTAGACCGGCCAAAACACTGTTTGGCTTCATGGCTTGAGCTGAATGCTAAGCATGAGAAATGGAACATTCTGAGCACTGCAGTATTTCAAAGAACATCGTAGACCCAGGTGACTGTTTTCAACATTAAATGTTATTCAGTATATGCCATCAGACGACAACTAGTATGTTCAGATTTGCGCAAAATTGCATTTTTTTATGTACCTCAGGAAAAATGTGGCATTCTTTTTCGGTGCTGATCTGTGCGATTTCCCAACACGTTAGAGTGGCTATGAAACCTCTGACTTAAATATATCTGCTTTGACCCAAATGTGTTTTTAAGGCGTCAAAGTTCCCCGTAACTTCCGGTTGCTGGAGGAGCTGGAAGAGGGCCAGAAGGGTGTCGGAGACGGGACCGTCAGCTGGGGACTGGAGGATGACGAAGACATTATGCTGACTCGCTGGACAGGCATGATCATAGGGCCTCCCAGGGTAATGTAAACAAATACATTATGCTGACTCGCTGGACAGGCATGATTATAGGGCCTCCCAGGGTAATGTAAACAAAGACATTATGCTGACTCGCTGGACAGGCATGATCATAGGGCCTCCCAGGGTAATGTAAACAAATACATTATGCTGACTCGCTGGACAGGCATGATCATAGGGCCTCCCAGGGTAATGTAAACAAAGAGATTATGCTGACTCGCTGGACAGGCATGATCATAGCGCCTCCCAGGGTAATGTAAACAAAGACATTATGCTGACTCGTTTCGTCAAGGGTTTCAAGCGAGCTGAGGCGATAAAAGGTGACAGGAAAACACAGGACTTCTGGTTGGACAAGCGTGACTCAAAACATGCAGCAATGCAAAACAAGCTGCTCTGCGGTTAGCCATCCAGTCACAGAAAATGATATGAGACAAGAACGGTGTGTCTCTGCAGGTCTTTCCCAGGAGTCCTTGCATTGAAATGGGTTCATTTCAGTGCCTGTGCGTAGGACCAGACTTGTAATTCAAGCGATCGGGTTTTGCCCAAACTCCTTGGTCCTGACCTATGCACTGACAGTGAAATAAACTTGTTATCCCCATGAGAGACCCACAAAAACACACTTTTTATTCATTTCTTTGTAGAAGCCCCTTTGACAGCGACCACGGTCTTCTTGGATATACCTCTATCATCTTTGCACACCTAGATTTGGGTTGTTCCTCTCATTCCTCCTTGTAGCTCCTATTTAGGTCTCTCAGATTGGTCTCCACGTTTGGCTTAGCTGTGTGCTTTGGGTTTCTTTTATACTGAAAGAAGAATCTTCGCCCCACTCTGAGATCCTGTTTGTTCTGGATCAGGTTTAATTCCAGAACCTCTCTGTGTTTTGCTGCATTAACGGGATATTTATGCCCTAACACAATCTCTGAGATCCATGGAGTGTTCCTTGGATTTCATAACTTGGTTTCTGCTTTGGTCTGTGAAGTCGGGTACTTTCTCAGTCATGTCCTATCAATTGAATTTGCCACAGGTGGGCTTCAAGTACATTGTAGAGACATTTCAACGATAACCAAAAGCACAGGATAGATCTGAGGTCAATTCAGAGTTTCTAAGCACTGGGTCTGAATACTTATGTACCTAAGATTTATTTGTGTATTTTCTATGAATGTACTACATTTCTAAAAACCTGTTTTTGCTCTGTCATTAGAGAGTTGGGTGTAGATTGATTTGTTTTGTCAACAATCTCTGCAGATGTGTCATAATGCAAGCCAAGGCAGCTATTGAAGGGTCTGAAATAGGCCAGTTATATATTAATGTACTTATTTAATGACTTCAGTATTTACTATAAACAGTGATATGTATAATGTGTGTACTGGCCCTGCCTCTGGTCATGCTTGGTCCTTGGAATGGTCATTTCTATCACATGCCTCTCTGTCAGAGGTCTGAATGCAGGATCAAAGGTCATGCCCTAATTACTCTAGCTTGACCGATGATTAAGCACGCCCAAAGCCACACTTGAACCTTGCCCTCTTTTTGATGTCTTCCACCCAGACAATCTACGAGAACCGGATGTACAGTCTGAAGGTAGAATGTGGACCCAGATACCCAGAGTCTCCCCCTTTTGTCCGATTTGTGACCAAGATAAATCTGAACGGGGTACACAACTCCAATGGCGTGGTAAGTCCCAGCTCAGTGTGACATAATGGAGTGTGTGACCTGAAGGTCCATGTCCTATTAGCTAGCCAAAGGACAGGTTTCCCAGGACCAAAAGGCGAGTGGGTCTCAAGGTGAACGTGGATTTTATTCCTTGAGTCTGCTGCTGCTGTTTGTCTGAGAGGACACTTGTCTTCTGAGTTCAAGCCACTGGAGAGCTGAATCTGCAGTTTGAAACAGTATTTTTGTTCATTGTACTGACATAGGGCCATGTCCTTTTGAAGTGATGTGCGTGTGTAAGTCTGACGGGCCTGTGACCTCTCCTCAGGTGGACACGCGGGCGGTGGCAGCCCTGGCCAAGTGGCAGAACTCGTACAGCATCCGTGTGGTGCTGCAGGAGCTTCGGCGGCTCATGATGTGCAAAGAGAACATGAAACTCCCCCAGCCGCCTGAAGGCCAGGTGTTCAGCAACTGACCTGGTCCTGACCAGCCCTGCTATCCCAACTGTCCCTCACTGTCTCTTTGTCTCACGCACACACATGCATATACAGTATACACACACACACTGATACACCTGCTCCTACATTAATGACCACACACACACACACACGCGCACACACACGTACCCTCTTTTATTTTCCGAGACTCTTGAAAACCGTTCTCACATAAGCCCTCTTGCCAGCACCTACCACCACCCCCAAGACCACCTTTAGTCCCGTGCCATGCCCTGATCTTCACACACACACACACACACACACACACACACACACACACGCCTCCTCCCTCCCTCCCTCCTCTCTCTGTGTTTCTTCCTTCCTCTATACAGAGAGATGGTTGCACAGTTGGACTCCAGCCACGCCACTCGTACACCTAACACACACCATCGTGCAGACCGATCGCTAGCAAACAAATTAATGAATCTTGTTTTATCGTCTTTGTATTCCACATCCAGATTGTAAAATAACATAAATGATCTTCTTGAGTGTACCCGTCCTTTTGTGTGCACTGGATTATTCAACCATGGGTGGTGGTATGTAGACGCAGCTCGGGTGGGTATCAAGACGACTTGCTGACCTGTGCCCCGATCCAAAACCTGGTCGGGGTGCTTTCTCCGTTCCACATAATTTCTGCTGAACTACAATTAAACGTATTCTGATAACCCCAGGTGGCCTGGTTGGTCCGGATCAGTGGCCGGTGTCTGCTTCTGGAAGCCCGTACGTGGTTTATAAATGGTTTTGTCCGACCTTGGCTAAATACTAAAGCAGAGAATTAAGACGTCTCTGGGTGTATTTCTGATTGGCACTGCTCGCAAACAAAGTAACCAGCTTCTCCATCTCGATTATGTGAATTTATTGGCCTTCGGGTAACGAACATGGAATTAGGTATTCAAATCTGTCTCCGTATACTGGGCATTCTCGGTTCATGAACCTTCCTGATTTTAAACCTCTGTCCTCTGTGCCATATAGCCGGTTGCGCTTTGTGATAATTGAATGGAAGCAGGTACATAAATGTTTCCCTTGGTTTTTCTTAAAAGTATGTGGGGTTTGAAATGCTCATCTTATGTGCTTTTGCACCTTTTTCAGGTTCACCACATGTTACTGTGGCCTCCTGTTTGGAGAATTGAGTTTTTGTTTTGTTGTTTCGTCTTCAGGGGCTGACCTGTGTGCACTCGTTTGTGGTCCCATCATACACTGGGCCCGCTGAGTGCAATGTATGGCTTTTAGATGTTTATTTTATAAACGGGTGTGAATCTGTATTCGGGTGAGGGTGAACTGTGCATGGTTTTATTTGAATTAAACCTCATTACTTTTTCACGTGTTTGTCTCCTTGTGATTCTCAATTCATTTTGCTGGAGGCGGCCTGGTACGGGGGCTGATATGTCTCTGCTCTTCGGGCCTGCGTGTGCCAACCTTTGGCCGTTTCCTCTTGCAGTGCATTCTCACAAGGGAACCTGCATGTCAGAAATGCTTCTGACGCTGTTGCTTCAAAAGAAACACTTTATTTTTTTTATTTAAATCAACACTATTTTGTGTCTGCTGATTTTAGTCCCTGCAGTCCACTGGACAATAGTCTGCAGGTCTGACTTCCACTGATTTGAAGACCTTATCCAATAGGCATATCCTGGAAAAGCTGAAAGTTCCTCTAGTTTTAACAATTATTTTAACACACCGTCCACATAACATAATGCTACCACTATGATGCGATACTCTGGGGATCATTTCCCAGTAATATTTTTGTGTCATGTAGTATTTGGAATCTATTAGGGAGGGGCTGGTGTATTCGATCCCATTTATGTCTGCAATCAGGCGTTGAGTTTTACTTCTACAACCATGTCTTGGCAGATATGTATGTGATTGGTTGACGCAGTAGAGGTTTGAGCTTACATTCCACTTCTATGATCAATTGATTTAAGTTGAATTGAAAACCATTGCGGTGAGCGTTTAGGGTAGGGATTACAACTAACCTGGGTAAAATTTCAACTTTAAGCATTCTGTCTGATGCCCAGAACTAGACTTAATTTATCTATGAAATCGGCGCTGTGTGTCAGGTTCAAGATGTTGGATATGTTAGTTCTCCAGAAGGGGGTGCCATAGGTCTCTACTGAGACCAATATTCTGTATCCGTGCTTAGTGGCTGGGTTGTTACCCTAATAAGAAGTGTCTGCAGGTTTATGGTTTTTCCTATTAACTGGTACCCAGTTCAGACCTAAACAACCAGATGAGGGTAGAAACTAACCAATGAGTGACCTAATTAATCAATCAAGTACAAGGTGAGAGCAAAAACCTGCAGACACTTGGACCTCCATGGAACCGGTTTGACACCCCTGCTCTAAATGGTCCTTTAGGAGTTCATAACATTGAAACTGAGAACCTCTTTTTAATGGTTACTCAAACAAATTATTTGGGATACTCTCCAAGAACATCTTATTTTTAGAGTATGTAAAGTTTTTATTCTAAACAAAAGGGTTTTCACGAGTCCTTTAGGAGCTCTTTACATAGAAATTGTATGGAAACAACTGAGTTCTTTAAAAAAAACTGTTTACTGGAGTAACATGTACAGTCCTTTCACATGAAACCAACTGAGAATATGTGCCCTAATGCCATCGAGTATGAGTAAACCAACATCCCAGTGGAAAGTTCCCGACACCTAGCACAATCCATTCCTCAGAAAATCCTGGCTGGACCCAAGGCAAATCTGGGTCGGACTTGGTACTAGATGGATGTACCTTACATGAGTGTAGTTACCTACAAATGTGCACGCTTCAACGGTTTGAAGGAGTCTTACTAGTTGGACTTGTAGTGTCTGTGCCAGCTAAGAAATAATCTGGATCTTCCTCAAGACAAAGACCTGAAGAAAATCCCCTAAGAGATGCTTTACGCTTGAGTAATACTGTTACTGTAAGGAATATGTTCCTGCAAATTTTGATACAATATTCCATGTTCATCCCCACCAATTTCGTGAAGATTTTGTGATTAGGCCTCACCTTGTCACAGCCACTCCTCCCGGATAAAGAGAGAAAGAGTCAGAGTTTGAGACTGCTGTCTGCTGAAGCATGTCTGGCCAAGCCGGTCTGCTTCTTATCACGCTGCTCAACCATCCAGCCTCTACGCGCATGGAAGCCCCACCAAGGTTGGGTTTGCAGGCGCTCGACCTACCACAACATTCGCTAGAGCGTGACAAGACAAGGAAACACTCGTCAGAGGTCAACCGGAGCAACTCCGAACAAATTATGCTGAGAGAATTGGCACAGATACATGCAAGGCTCCTGTCTATCGTTGGCATGCCGTGACAAGGACTCAACTCTTGGACACATTGAAACTGTGAGGCAGTGGGATTTATGCTGCAACATTCGCCGAGATTACAGTACGTTTTGATTCAGGTGACCTGATTAGGTTTGGCACTGGTTTTGCAATGTCAGTCGAATTGCCTTTGCTGCAACCGGTTATTATAGCTTGTTCATTATCAATCTTGATTCTTTGCCAATCTTACCCCTACAATGTGATGACCCAGTGTGGACTTTGTACTCGGTACAATCTGATGACATGAACTCTCACTGGGGGTGTCATGGTGGTGTCTTCTCTTTCGTCTCGGCACCGACCAGGTCTATGAATATGGCACGCTGTGGATTGACAAGCAAACCAGAAAGCTTCAGGTCCTCGTCTTTGGCCCACCAACGTGTCACTCCTATTAGAGACGGGCACCTGCCGTGATGATCTTTACCCACACCTTCCCCAGGTATTCATTTGTAGGAGACGCCAAGGAAGACTGCCACATCATTCGACAGAGAAAACAGGGTAGCAATTTGAATAACACCTTCAGTAGTGTATGCCAACACTAGATTTAGTACAACCTGATGTCCAAAAATTTGGGACGCTGCTTAAAATCCAAATAAAAACAGTATATAAATCATTTATCCTTATGTTTCATTGAAAATAGTACAAAAACAACATATCAAATGTTGGAATTGAAAACATACATGCCCTTACATAAAACATGTTTCCAAAAAGTTGGGATGAGGGCATGTTAACCACTGGTTGCATCACCTCTTTTTAACAACACTATAAGCGTTTGGGGACAAAGGAGACCAATGGCTGAATGTATTTTTTCCTGTTCTCATTTGATATAGGATTTCAGCTACTCAACAGTATGAGGTCTCCTTGTATTTGTCATTTCATAATGTGCGGAATGTTTTCAGTGGGTGACAGGTCTGGTCAGGCCAGTTTGTCCATCAGAGACACCTTAGCTAGGTTGACTTTATCCAAAACGTGTCCTTTCCAAAGGACTCCCCACTTGATGAGAGACAATCCCCCATTGCTATGTGTCTCTCATGGACAGCATCTGTAATGTACCTCAGTATCACAGAACCCGGGTCCTTGGGTGGCTGTACTGGCAGAGTTTCAATATGGACTGAAATAAATCCAGATTTCCTAACTTCGTTGGCAACACTTTCCTGGATCATCTGGCTGATGGCATCAATTACTAAATTAACAGCCGTCCTTTGAGAGTAAGGTGACAAGGGAACCACTCCCTCCTTTTCTGCCCAAGATTCGTGCAACTTCTGACTTTGAGAACGCACTGAAAAAAGAAGTCACTGAAAAGTTCCCATGATCCATGTATTCCAAAGTACAGACAGCGTCAGTGTTAGATCCCCTGTAGCCGAGTGCACACGTTCCCATTACGCTCCGGACCAGATCTCCGCTCCGGACCCGATCTGCATCCCGGACCCGATCTCCGCAACGGCCCTTACGATCTCTGCACCAGACCTGCAACTGTTTCCTCCATCTTCAACCTGTCTGTCACTCATGCCCAAATTACACCTTATTTCATATTCAAACGAGAACGATTAAAAATGTAAATTACTATTGCATTCCACAAAATTTCAACACGATTAGAACTACATAAATGCTGCACAATTAACCTAAATAAAATAATGAACTCCTGCCCAATAGTTCAATATGCCTTATGCCCTATTCATGCTCTGTTGTATTGCTGTAGCTGTCATAAGCTCGGTACAAGACTTCAAATACTGCTTTTAACTTCTCTGTCTTCTCTCTGCTTCAGCTTCACCAGCTTTCGTATCCAGCAATAGAAAATAATAGAAAATTGGAATGTTCCATTTGATAACAAGCCAAAGTATGATTCTTTTAAGGAATCAAGCTATGGGTTCTTCAGAACCATTATTTTTCAACTGTAAAGTCAATTTCTGCATCAGGCCTGTTATTCATACAGTATGAACATGAATATAAAAACATGCTTATTTAATTTTAAATTAAATAAGCATGTTTTATTTAAATTAGGCAGACAGTATAAATATTAGCCAAAACAATTCAAACAGACTGAAAGATATATATTAAATTTGATAATTATGGTATACATAGCAGCATAGTTGTTTTCACACAACAGCATAAACTTGCAGTAATACGCACATTAACTAGCTAATACAGCAACACGTGTAAAGATACGGGTTAACATAAAAATGCAATATTAATTTTGTTTAGTACACATCCAATGCTAGATGTCAGAATTGAGTTGACCAACAGAAAGAGATAGCAAGATTACAGCTACCAGCTTGCAGTAATTAGCGGTAAAAACGTCTAATTAGCATGCAACGAAATAAGACCAACATAAATGAGTGGGTCAACAAACATAGCCACGTGAATAGTAACAAATGTATATACTCACATAACTTAATGACACTCACAGGCTTTGTCTAAACAAAGGATGTCAACTAACGTAAGACACAATCATTAAATGGAAATTTGCATTAATGATTGCCACTAGTCTTAACTTTTCCTCAGAGCTAGAGATCGCCCATAATGCACTGCTTCCCTTGGCAGGTGGGCAGAGGGGCAGAGCTACAGCTGTCCTTATGTCTTAGTACACTGCAATTAATACTAGAATTATTATGTACTACGGTTTTTTTATTTTATTTCTTCTTAGCGTTTTCTACACTGGCTGTGTTGTACTCAACAATGCTACCAGGCTATACCAACTGGCAGTTACATTTGGCCCCATCTGCCTTGAGAAACCGTTTCCTTTTCTCTCATAACATTTTCTACACAATTTCTTTGCAAAGCAAATGTCTGCAGGGAAAGAATAGACTACTTTTCTTTGCTTTCGAATGGCGTAGGGCAGGCTACAGCAAAAACGTCGGACAAGTTAAATTAGGGAGGGGTCACTTCACTCTCTTTTATTGCAATATTGTACCGGTTTGCTCAATAGTCTCTTGCCTGCATCTACATTCAGTTTTACTACATACTACAACCATGTATTATGCATGGTGATGGTTAAGTATGTGCCTTGAAGTATGTAAGAAGCCAGTACTGGGACACACTACCTCCTTATTAAACTGTCTTTAAATTAGACCACGTTAAAATCCCACCAAGGTAACTGGCCACAGCTAACTGGCTTCCCATGTAGCTTATAAGACACTCAGTGGGTATTATTTACCATTAATTATATTTCTGTAAATCCCTATTTAATGAAACACAGCACAACATTGTCAGGACTAGGTGTTTCTGTGGTGTCATGACGATTTCAATGGTGCTCATTTGATTCCAGGTGACTTATTCATTTGTCAAAGCCGGAGGATCATTAAAGCAGACTCCCATCCACCCCATGCAGAACAGAAAAACAAATAGGGTGAGATGACTCCTTTACAGAGTCCACCCTGTCAGCTGCTGAGACGGAAACACGTCTGGTCAGCAATGGCGATTGTCCTCGTCCATCTTGATAGAGTGACTTGTAAGGCGCAGCAGCTCCACGGGAAGCAGACTGCTGGTCCTCGTTCAACATCTGTCCCCTCCTCCCGGTCATCGCCCCTTGTCTGCGAGGCCTACACGGAGAGGGGACAAAGAGGGTCACATGACCCTGGTGGATTTGGGGGAGAGGCAGCACAAATGTATCACAAAGAGAGAGAAAGAGAGAGAGAGCTGAGGGAGCCCCTGTCTCCTGAATGGCTACGTCACACAACATGGAGCAGATATGTAAACTCAAAGGAGTGCCAAAATTAGAGGACGTATCAACATGACATTGCCCTTACGTTCCTCAGAGCAGAAATCATAAGTAGGATCAGGTGTCCCTAGTCCAAAATGCAGATGGCCTCAATGGCACTGCCTACAATATTATGGTTAAGGGTTGCAATGTCTATTCAAGTACATTAGCACAGAAACAAGCCTTTCCCACAACAAAACTCCGTGCAGTCCCATCAAGACAACAAATCCTGTAATCACATGATTAGCATTTGTTTTGTACAGACAGGAATTTGTGCAGCTAGGGCAAAGGACACTGACATCTAGGTTTAGGTTTAAATAGACTCTGGGCTCAACCCACATGCATCGATTAACTCTTACAATTTGGACTCAATATGTTTACCAGGTACAGCCAGAAGAGGACTGGTCACCCTCTGAGCCTGGTTCCTCTCTAGGTGTCTTAGGGAGTTTTTCCTAGCCAATGAACACTACTGTTGTTTGCTCCTTGGGGTTTCAGCCTGGGTGTTTTATGAAAGCACTTTGTGACAACTACCGATGTAAAATGGGCTTTATAAAATACATTCTATTTTGATTTGATCTCCATCCCACGCACTAATCGCATTTGATGTGGAAAACAATCCTTCCATCACAATGACTGCGTGTACAGTCAATGAGACGGCAAAGACGCGGGCCAGTGTTCAGTCCCCATAATAGGATGGTATTTATCAGTCTTCTTGTGCCGCAGGTTGGAACGGATCCAGTTGGCAAGCAGGACACAGGTGTTCGTGGGATGCTGTGTCAGGAACTACTGGGTGGGGGTGGGGGGGAGTAATAATATAAAATCAGTGGCCCGGTGTGGTTTTATGGTCTAAGCCGCTGCCTTCACTTTTCAGCAAAACAATTTTTTCCCTCCCCCCACTGTCTCTATGAAATAAATTATAAATATGCACCCCCAGAACAAAAATATATAAATAAAAATAATATATGAATTCATAGAGCTCTGGAAAAAATTATGAGACACCTGCACCTTTTGATTTCCTTTCCAAAAAACTTGAAAAGGAAGGTTTTTAGAGAAGAATAGAAGGTTTAAAATAAAGAGACCACTGCAAATTAACGCTTCGGTTCCTCACTCAAAACTTTGCTTTCCAACAAATTTCTTCCAGAGCAGTATACATACAAAATTGTATCAAATAGGTGACTTAACCAATATGACCTCAAAATGCTAATTTTGCCTTTAAAATACACTTGTACTTAACCAGGGCCATTGTAGTTGTTGTAGATAAGTATGTAATGCATGATAAAATTAAAGTGGGTGTTTTTAAATACACAATGGTACAATTTAATGCTGTAAAACGTCATGTCCAACTGTCTGATTACCAAATCAAATATCTTCTGTCCCACCCCGTCTCCACAATGTACTCCATTCGCTGATTGCACTCTATCTGTTGCATTCAAATGTAAAACACAGAAACTGAGTGTGGACCAATTCTGGGAGGTGTCATATGGTCATCTGACACGTAAAATACACACTTACACAACCTTCTCCTGCTCAACCCGGTGTGTGTGGGGCTGCACCAGGCAGTTTCGAGGGGCCCATCTGCTCACAGGGTCAATATCACTCGCACACACATTTGACACACACTCTCTAGCTTATTAAGGAGGGTGAGAGACCGGCAACTAGAGTGCCAATTAGCTAAATGAGACTGTTTGTGTTAAGTTTCCTTTTGAAGGATGGTTTATGTGCATGTATCAGGTTGGGTTTGCTTAAGACCTCTGTTATGTAAATGGTCCTGTTGATCGTAGGTTATGTGCCCTGATTTTGCATATGGGTAGAATTACACACATGGAAATAAAAGGGATAAAACAGATGTTTAATGGAAATTTATGTTCTACTCATTCTATTTCTATGCGTTCAATTCCATCCGATAGGTAAAATCTGAAAAAACTGCCCACAATTGAAACAACTGAAATAATCCTCTATCCTATGTCTTTATGTAACTATTATACAACTTCTCGTCACATGATTACATAAACCTGTTGATTATGTTTAGAGTAACAAATGGACTGTTCCCTGAAAAAACAAACCTTCTGGTTACAATCTATTGGGCAAGCTTGCTTCTCTAACGTTATCAATCTACTATACACTCCAATGGGGGCTAAATGCCTTGCCAAAAGGCTAAATTAAATATTTTCTTGCCATGTCAAAATTGTATAATATAGAAAGTCTAAATTATTGTCCTTCACCCTCTAAAGTAAACACCAATGATAGAAACCCTCCCCAGATCACTACCATGTGAACACATCGTGTTACCCATGCGAAGAAAGGCGTCAAAGGATGGCTGCTTTGCTGTTATGGATGTAGCTAGCTAGGTTAACCAGTTTACCTCTTACAAGTCGAACAGCTTGCTTAGCATGTTTCATAATGGCGGATTCACATAACCCTCCAAGTTGGAATGATCGTTATCACATATCAGTCTGCAGTCAGCATGTTTTCCACCAATAACCTCTTTTCATTACTGTTGGTCGGCAGTTTTTGAAAGGAGTTGCAGCCAAGGGGAGATGCTTCATGAACACATGCTAGCTAGTCACAAAGCTTTTTTTGGTACATTTTTACTTCATGTCTATACACTATTTTACTTTATATAGCCCTATTCCCTTGTGTTTCGCCTGAAGTTTGATAGACTGGCTCACCTACACTGGCTAGCTTAGCTGATGTTAGCAAGTTAGCTAATGTTTGATCATATGGATGTTTTTTTCATGTCAATCTGTAAAAAAAACATGTCTCTATATATTTTTTAAATGGTATTTTGATGGAACTGTAATCTCTATAACTCTTGTTACTGTAAATAAGCTTTTAGTCAGACATGTCGTAACCCCGGCTTGTTATTTTTTATTTCCACCTTCTATTCAACGAAACAAACTAAAATGGTTGATCAACCAATGAAACTGATTAGGGAAATGGAGAGTCATTTGAGCGAGGTCACTTGGGCACTGTAAATCTCCCTCCGTGTGTCACACAGCTCCAGGCTTCCGCCTTAATAGCCTGGGCCCAAGGGAAGCAGCTGAGTTTCTGGCTGTCACATGGCTTTAAGGTGACGGAATGTAGCCCTCTACCATTCTCAGACCACCACCCCACCCCCGACTCCCCTTCACACCACGGCACACCCCATTACGAAACCCAGAGCAGATGGCCCCAAGACAAAAGAGTGTGAGATGATCCCTCCTCCTCTTACACACACACACACACACACACACCCTTTACCCCCTTACGCACAGCTCATGGTTTTAGGCAGCCCTACAGCTGGCCCTTATCACACTCATTGTAACCTTTCTTCAAACCCCCACACTCCTAACACACACACACACACACACACTTCACTGCAGTGTAATTTTGCCACGTGCCTCTCAATTAGGCAGAATTGACGACGTTCCGGTTTTCAGCACATGCAGACACAGCGATTATTCTACCGGTAGGACGACTTGGTTTTGTGAAAAATAGCTTTTCTTTAATGCGGACATTAGCCAAATGATACGTTGTGTCCTTGCCGATAAGAGTCCCCATCGGGGTTCTCGGCAGGTAATTCTCTCTTTGACAGGGCAATTGAACCGCAAGTGCTGAGGGGCTATTTGGCAAAGATCCATTTAGTGTAAGTGCTCTCAAGGCCAGCGAATGACACTTGTAGAGACAATGTCACCCACGACTGACACCATCAGTTGATTGTATATTGAATAGGGACAAGGGGAGTGATATATGCTCCTCGGGTCCAAAAATAAGCAGTTTTATTGGCCACCATGAAGTCCAAGGCAAAGTCTTCCATGGGAAAATTCATTCAATCTGCACGAGTTCTCAATGGCATTTTGCTCCCTGCTCAGCTGCCCTCCATGGGTCCCAGACAGAAGAAGTGTGTGGTATAGGGGATAGAATGTACCTCTGGTTCACACCCTGCTGGGACCTTTATTGATATCAGGAGCCAAGGACCCCTGGATGCTATGGGACTTTTTGCCAGTAACTCTAGTTATTCCAGTAATGTGGTTCCTAGATACGAATGACAATAGAATATTGTTCATGGGGATATGGCTTATTAATTTGGCAGACACCTGTTCTTTTGTTTTTCAAGACTTTTACTGAAAAGGCAATCGCCCCGTACTGCTCGACCAGTCACTGTGTTAAGATGACATTTGCAAATTGTTTGTACGTCAATGATTTTTTTTCTCCTCTCTTTGAACACAATGGCTGCAATCCACACGCAACAGTCTTGTGTGTTTATCTAGTTGTTTTATATACCCTGTGTTAAAAAAAGAATTCCTGATTTGAATTTTAAAATGATTGCTAACATTTTTTTTTTTTAAAGCACCATGGAAATGCATGCCTCGTACATTTCTCACCAAACCCTTTTCTTCTAGTTCTTGCCTCTGGTGCTCTGCCGTCCAGACCCGTGACCCACGTCAGAGCTTTGCCCCCACAATGCATCCAACTCCCTCTTCTTCTGTCCCGCCGGCTCCCAGGAGACCCGATCTTCCTCAAATCAAGACAGTGGACAGACGTCGTGGAGAGAGCGGGGAGGGTTGGACACGTTTGATTGATGACCCCCAAAATGGAAAGGAGGGAGAGGGGCAGAATCCTTTTATCCGGATTGAGGATCGACTAGATTAAAATGTAGTTGTACAACCCCCCCCCCCCTCCCGACAGCCCCTGTCCTACTCCTATGATCCCTTCTAATCACAACACATGACATGTAGAAGTTTTTTTCATCTCCTTTTTTGACCTCCTTGTTTTAAGGTCTTTGGGTGGGATATGATAGGTGAGGACAGTTTGGATTGTGGATGCACTTCCTAATCAGAACTCATAGTCATTTCAAAATGGTGGTATTTTTTCATGCGCTTGTCCTACGTCGAATCGCCTGTGGAGGTTTGAGATTGTCTCCCCTGGATTTAGCTTGCAGCCAACATAATGTTCATGTGTGCTTTGGCACACAACTGAATTCAAAGTATTTTTTCAAAAACACATTCCACGTTTTACACTCTGTAATTTTTTTTTATTATTGAGTAAACGGAACAAACGGAGTGACAGATAAAAACAAGTGAATTTTTTGTTTTTTTCCCAGTTATTTCACTCTGTGGTAACTGCTGATTAAATGGAAAAGACAATCAGACTCATTCATTGGCTTGCAGCTGTCTCATTGTCAGGTGCTGAAGAAAGCGAATTTAGCAAAGCGCTGAAAAGACGTTCTTAGTGAAAAGGACCTGCATTTGTTTTGCAAAGAGCCCTTCACCAATGGCTGGATGCGATTAGCACAAATTATCTCACTTATCGCTACTAAAACAGACCACAATAGCCACTCGCTCTTTATGTTCTCCGTGGCCCTTCTTACTATGCAGTTAGCTAGTCAAAATCACCCAGGGACATCCAAGTCAATGGTAATCAATGATATGTTCACAGTTGAATGTAAATACACAATATGTTCAAATTGTACAGGTTGTACATCTTTTGTTTACCAAACACTCTTTTACCGAAATGTTTTACACCTCCCCAATTAAAAAAAAGCTCCCCATAACAGAATGAAAATGAACGAAAATAGGCAAATCCGCCATGTGTAGAATTCATATTTTCACAATTCTTGTTATTTGACGTCAGGTTCTCTCTGTTTGGGCATTTGGAAAAATACACCCCCATAAACTTTAGTTCAAAAGTACCTTCAACTTCTCTACACCCATCTGTGCGTGAGTGTGTTTTCTCACTGTCCAGGCCTCGTTTTTTTGACGAGCCACTCCGCTGCTGACCCCACGACCCCTCTGACATGCAGGGGTCAAGCCGTCACAGCCACCAGACCAGAAGTCATTACGGGGACCATTGTCTGCAGGTCGTTTGACGTGGGGGGCAAGAGATTCTTTAAGTGGACATAAAACTGACAGAAACCTACAAGGGATGAAAGTGAAAAATCCCAGCTCTTAGGCCTGCACTGGCATCTATCTCTGCAATGTTGAGAATGTGAACGTCAAATGTATTTAAACAGCACAGCACATCGGATGCATTTCAAGACATGCGACAATCTGAGGTGTTTTAAGCGTGAGGATTTAGATAGGGATGAGTGCCCCGCTCTGCACAACGGTCAATGTGGGGACCAGCATCATTTACATTGCTCTTACTGTGCTACCACAAAACCAGGATCCTGATTACATAATCTTTTACCTAAATTCTGAAATCAAATTCTATTAATGAGCATTTAGCCATTGAAGATTAGCGTGTCTACGGTGCTGTACGTGTGTGTGTGTGTGTGTGTGGGGCACACACACACACACACACACACACACACACACAAACATAACAGTTGGTTTAGGGGTGAAATGAAGCGTAAACTGTTAGCTACTTCAAGAGAAGACAATAGTGGACAAGACGGTGTGTGAAGTGTCACCCACGTGCTCCAGCGATGCTTTTGTCTGCTCCCCCCTCTCTGTGTGAGTGGAGCGATAAAGGGGTAGAAGACCAAGAGGGGGGGCGGTGACTGGGGTTGGCTGCAAAGTGCATGTGCGTTAGTGCGTGTGCATTAGTGTGTGTGTGTGTGTGTGCATGTGTGTGCGTCTACACACTAGTGTGTGTGTGTGTGTGTGTGTGTTTTTCTGCGTGCATCTACGCACTAGTGGGCATGTGTGTGGGTGTGTGTGTGTGTGTGCGTGCGTGTGTGTGTGCACAGGGATGCACAGACGGCTCGTGGTAATTTGATGTGTGTCCCTGGGGATGTTTGATGGATTAATGCTAAGCAGGCTCCTTTTTCCAAAGGCACCACCTGATCTTTGGGGGGCTCGTGCTCCATATAAAAGCCTGTACGACTGCTGAGCTCAGCTAGTCTAGCCATCTCCTCTCTCTCACGCTGTCTCTATCTCTACACACTTTCTTTCCACCTCTTTCCCTTCTCTCTCTCGTCCTTTGTCTTTCGCTTTTGCCGAGCATTCGGACGGAGGCCATTTCCCGGGGAGTTTTAACAGCGAGGGAAATCACAGCATCCTTTGGCATCCTCCATCTCCATTTTGTCTTTTACTGTCTTGGGGCCTTTGCTGAAGTGTTGTCCTGAAGTAGCTGCAGGCCTTTGGCTTCTCTTGGTGTTTTTTCTTCTTCGTATGAGGCACTAGGAGTGGGCAGTCAAGAAAATGCCACGTTCCTTTTTGGTGAAGCAACTGAAGGTTCATGATTTTTCCTCTAATCATCACCATCACAGTCACCATAACGTGTCGTACACACTCACACGGGCCATCACAGAGTCCGCCACCAACTTGGCAGTCCGTTTGAGTGAAAATGGTGAGTCGAGATTGCTTGAACATTTCATATTGCGAAAATGTCGTATAGAGGGGATAAAGAATACATCAGTGTGCTTGTTGTTGTCAATATTGATGGTGGGTCGTTTGATTCAAGTCAAGAACATTCTCTTCTATAATTTACAATACTGTTTTGGGAGAAATTAGTCAACCTCCGGGTCCTTGCCTTCCCTGCTGTCATGAAGACCGTAATGTTGTGTTTTTAACCCCCCCTGACCCAGCCCCAAACAACCCTAACCACACCCCAGATCACCCAGTGCCTCCAGACTTTTGTTTTCCAACTCCAGCAGAGTGAATTCAGGTCACGCCGGACCAATCAGCTTAATGCAGAGGCAGATCACGCAACAGGGTTTAAATACTATTGTGTGCATAGGTCCTGGCAAAGCTGCGTTGAAGTATTGCTGGAAATTCCACCCGTGCCTTTGTGAGTTCCAAACCCTCTCCACCACCACTACCAGAAAGCAGATATCCACCTGGGACTGGTTTGTCCTCAGCTAGGACGCCGCTGCCCTTGAGTTCTCCCCACGTCCATCGAATACCTCTCCATTCTTCCCTCTCGTCATCTCTCCATCTCCTCTGATCTTACAGGATACGAGGGGGCCCGGAGGGGGTCAGATTGCAGCAATTCACCCCCCCCCCCACCCCCTCACTAAAATACATCGACAGGATACATTGTTTGTTCCTGGTGAACTGACGAAGCTGATGGTTTATTGGTAGAGAAGATCATTCGTAACAAAATCTTATCTTAAAATGGAAAAAAGCTGCATCCTTGGTGCGACGTCACTCGGACATTTTCTTTTTAAACGCGAGGGACTACAAACGATCTAAAATGCACGTGGGGTTCAGTCGACTGATACAGTGATTTCCAGGCAAAGTACTTCCATAGAAATGTGTGTTTTTGTTGTTAGCGGAATGTCCTTCATAAGCACCGAGCTTCGGCTCGCTGGATCATTTGTCCCCAGATTTAGGATGCCAGCTGTCTGGTTCCCTTTGTGCTGCAGGACAGAACACAGTATAGTCAGCACTGCTGTCAAGATCAGACCACAACCCCCTCCTTCTCCTCCTCCCCATCCCCAAATCACACTGCACCTGTCATTCAATCTCTCCATTACCATACTCACGGGCACTTTCACCACATCACAGATGGAAAATGATCTGATTAAAATGATTTAGCGCTTTGGGGGATTTCTCCGCTTAGACATTCTGTTTTGTTTTTTCGACCCCCTCCACAATAACAGATTTCGAAATGGGGGCACGTGACGGGACGACGACAGGTGGATTGGTTGTGGAGAACTAAGTGCCTTTCGTTTAATGACTGTTTCTGGCCATGTCAGTGAATAGTACTTGGGTTTTGTCTGCGATGGTTTTGGTGTAGTGTGCAGCTCACAGTGATAGTCCTTAAGTGAGTCACCAATGGCCCCCTTTTCCCTATTGTGAGCATGACTTATGACCAAGTGTAATACACACTGCATGGGGAATAGGATGCCATCGGGACACCGAAAAAAGCTCTTGTTTAGAGCTAGATGAGTTATTGACCAGTGCAAAGCGATGCACTGAAGAGTCATTCATATTTAATTCGGAAAGCGTGCTGAACCAAGCACTTGCTTAATGGTTTCCTGTATACGGTCCCATGCTGATCAATGAATGGTGGGATCAGATCAGCTGATTTTAACTCAACAATAAAAAAATAATGAAAGAAGGATAAATGAAAACATGCTTTGATCAGAAAATCTGAGAGGTTAATTAATCTTACCATTGCATGCTTTCCAAAACAGGGTTATTTTTTAATGAAAATCTGTTGTCATTTTTTATGTATTTCTTTTCATATTCTTTCCAAAAAAGTTTAAAAATACATTTTTGAGTGAGGAACAGAAGCGTTCAATTTGAAGAAGTCGCTTAATTTTAACCCTTCTGTTCCTCATTCAAAACCTTTGACTTTTTCGGAAAAAAAATAAAAAGGTACAGTGGTCTCTTAATTTTTAATAAATGTGATATATATATATATATATATATATATATATATATAAATATATATATAAAGAGAGAGAGAGAAAGAGAGAGAGAGAGAAAATAAATGTATTCAACGTTTTTCTCTCTTAATCCACTGCAGGCTACATCCAGGATTATGTCATCCCCTCAATATGCCACGGCACAAAGGGGCCAGAGTCGAGGAGGCAGACGGGGCTCTCCTCAGGGCTCTCCTCGGGGCTCTCCTCGGGGCTCTCCTCGGGGCTCCGGTTTTCCCCTGGGAGTGCCGGGGGCAGCGGCGGGGAGGACTACTCCGACCACGACATGGAGCAGCCCGACAGCCCCCACTCGAGCGTGACCACCGAGTCGGACAGCGGTGGCTACGCGGTGGACGCCTTCCTCATCTCGGACGGACGCTCTCGGAGAAGGGCCAACCGCCGGCAGCAGGACCGGCGACGCGACGGGAGGGACAGCAGCGCAGAAGCGGGCTCGCCGCCGGCCAAAGGGGCCAAGGCCGCCAAAGGGAAGTCGGGGAGAGCCAAAGGGCCAGGGCGCTACACGTGTGCCGAATGCGGCAAGACCTACGCCACGTCGTCCAACCTTAGCCGCCACAAGCAGACGCACCGCAGCCTGGACGGCCAGCAGGCCAGGAAGTGCCCCACGTGCCACAAGGCCTACGTGTCCATGCCGGCGCTGGCCATGCACATGCTCACCCACGACTTGCGGCACGAGTGCGCCGTGTGCGGCAAGGCGTTCAGCCGGCCTTGGCTGCTGCAGGGACACATGCGCTCGCACACCGGCGAGAAGCCGTTCGCCTGCGCCCACTGCGGCAAGGCGTTCGCGGACCGCTCCAACCTGCGCGCTCACATGCAGACGCACTCGGCCTTCAAGCACTATGACTGCAAGCGCTGCGGCAAGAGCTTCGCGCTCAAGTCCTACCTGAACAAGCACTACGAGTCGGCCTGCTTGAAGGGCCCCGGAGAGGAGGACGACTGTTGCTCCGACGACTGATCGGGATTTTTCTTTCTGAGATGGAGCTGAGGTGTCCTCTACGAGACAAAGAGGGTTGTACATCTTAGATCGCGTAACAGAACATTGTTTTGAACTGCCTGTTTTTGGGACAAATCCAGATATAGGCACACTGTTACAACAGAAGCCGTGTTAGCGTGGTTGAGTATCACATTTAGCCAAACACGATGGGTATTTGGTTTCTGAGTCCTGATATTCAGTTACACACAACAGCATTGTTTGGGAAAGAAACATTTCCATAAACTGCTATTGGTCAATATTGCCACTGAAGAGCAAACATGGCTGCTATATAAAATATTTTGTACTGTCACACACATGCATCATAAAACAGAAGCATGGCTGACCACTCCATATAAACATGTCACTGGACACATTTAGCTAGTCCCTTACCTTTTTTCCATCCAATTCCTTGAACTGGATGACGGATGGCTACAACCCTGATCAAAAAGCAGTCCTCACCAAACATCTTCCATGTCCTGTGTTTGACTGAGCAGTAACTGCCACAGAGGACTGAGTAGCATTTTAAAATGTGAATATTTTTTATTCAAATATTTTTTATGGATTGTTATTTATTTACTTGCAATAATTTAAATGTCTGTATTATTTTATATACAGATTAGCTCTTAACCTTCCTTAGACATGTCTTTTACGAGAAACATGTTTGTGTATTTATTTATTTATGTATTTATTAAATTATTAATTTATTGTTTTCAATTTAAGGTAATTAATGTATTTGATTTTTGAATTAAACATCTGATGCTGTAATATATTTCTGGGACAAACATAGCCTGTAGTATATCTGATCCCATTCATAATAGTAGTTAATATAAACAAGTTCTATATAGGAAATGCTTAACTCTTTGTATTTGAATCTATGCACAGACTTATTGTAAACCACAGTGTAATAATTATACATATGAAGTCAGAGGGAAATTGCTACACGATTATTACGTTTGGGACCATTAATGATTTGCCTTATGCGAAGCTACAGTACGGCTAGTGAATTTTAATTGTACTCAACTTTGTATGTAATCGGGAAAGCCTTGATCTTTTTCAATTTCCAAGTAATAATTATTATTAAAAGATGATATTTTAACTAAGTTTCTGCCTATGCCCCATGCTATTTTCAAGACGTCAGACCATGAACTCGATCAACACAGCAGTTTACTAGAATTAACATCATCTGACACACAGTCTACCAAGTAAATAAAGCTTTGAATTTAATCAGAAAACATTCTTTCTTCGCCCAGTCAGAATAAACTTATTTTACATAAACCTGAAAGTTGACTGGGTGAAATTCTGTTGCCACAGTATACAGAATCAATTGACCGAATAACAACGATAAAAAAGAATACACAGGCAGAATACCCCAAAATATATACAGAGAATGAATCTGAATCATTGCGTGTGTCAATTAACAAACTCATGAGAAAGGACAACTGCTCTAAATGTAACTCTTCTTCTTACCACTAGAGGGCGATATCATTTTTAGAAGATCTATCAAACACGACATTGTTCTCCTGATCAACCAGTCAGTCCTTAATCTAATGCATACTAACAAGCAAACATTTTGATATATCAGCGTCCATCCTGAGAAATAAGGATGCGAGGGAAGACCCTCATGCTCTCAACTGGGGTGTTACAGGGGTGTTTTTCTCCATTCGTTCTTGGACCTTTACTCTCCAGGTCCAGATTGTCCAGCCACCAGGATCTCATGCGGGTCAGAGGCTCTCCACCCGTCTGGCTCTAGCCCCTGACCACACTGAGCTGATGGGCTAGAGACAGGATGTGGACTGGGTCAGGTGTCATGAGAACAAGGTCCCCTTCCCCCTCTGGCCCAGACTGGGCCCAGAAACATCCCTCCCCAAGCCCAGGCCACCGGGCCCCCCATGGGAAAGAACCGCTATGTGTCTCAGTCCACTCCAGACGACTATTTTGAGACACAATGCGTCCCCACTTTTACACACCCACATTCAACAGCCACTCCAAACCACAGTGTGTGAGAAGGATGTGGCTAGCCATTAAAAACAGCTACAACCCACACACTGTACACAGAAATGTTGACACAATGCCGAGAGAGGACCGAAACGGTCCTTATCCATAATTCAGGTCCTCCCTCGGCCGATCATGACTAAGGATATGAATGTTTCTAATCAAGAGCTTGTCGTCAGAGGACCTGGGTGGTATATGGCCTACCGTAATCAGATTCTTCAAGTCTTTAAACTTGGAAGTCCGATCGTAAAAAGACAGCTTTTTTTGGCTCCTGGAAATTCTCCGCTCTGATGAACTTGCCAAACCGTGAACACCTCAGGGTTGAGACGAGGACCCAAGGTCCCAAGCGACCTGAGAGGAAACTGTCTAATGTGGGTCAGAGGAACCAGAGGCCTGGCCAGGCGAACATTAAGGCCTGCTAGCCGGCTTCTCCAAAGAATCGTCGCGTGTGAGAAGACTTCCTGTTGTGATCGCCAAGTTGACATTTAATTATCTGGGAGAGACAAGGGTCTCAGAGCAGATGATGATGATATGATGATGGCTGGATTGTCAGGAAGGGTTAAACCTCAACACATGCTCCAAAAACACCACCAAAATGTCCCCTTGTCAAAATCTGTCCGAGAAAATGTTGTGACTTAGGATTTTTTCTGTGATGAATGTGTTTTATTTGATTACAACGGCTAATGTGCATACTGTATGTGCACTGTGTATTTTTGCTTATAATTTTGTTTTCTGTACACCTAGGTCTTATTCAGTCTGCCCTGGTTAAAATGAGGTTAAATAAGAAAATTACACAGGGTACATACAGCTCTGGAAAACATTGAGAGACCACTGCAAAATTATCAGTCTCTCTGGTTTTACTATTCATAGGTATGTTTTGGAGTAAAATTAACATTTTTGTTTCATTCTATAAACTACTGACAACATTACTCCCAAATCTCCCCCAAAAATAAATAAAATAACAAAATCCTCATGCATTGTTTTCAGACCAAAAATAATGCAAAGAAAACTAATTAATATTCATTTGTCAACAACAAAATACCAATGTTTAACTTATTAATATCAATATTTGGTGGAATAACCCTGATTTTTAATCAAAGCTTTCATGAGTTTTGGCATGCTTTCCACCAGTCTGTCACATTGCTGTTGGGTGGACTTTATGCCATTCCTGG
Source organism: Esox niger (assembly GCA_016801105.1). Taxonomy (NCBI): domain Eukaryota; kingdom Metazoa; phylum Chordata; class Actinopteri; order Esociformes; family Esocidae; genus Esox; species Esox niger. Next base: position 49,705 of record JACXGJ010001583.1, on the reverse strand, counting down.
CACAAAAATGTAAGTCGCTCACCTTTGTTTGATGGCTTGTGACCATCCATCTTCCTCTTGATCAAATTCCAGAGGTTTTCAATGGGGTTCAGGACTGGAGATGGGGCTGGATATGACAGGGTCTTGATCTGGTAGTCCTCCATCTACACCTTGATTGACCTTGCTGTGTGGCATGGAGCATTGTCCTGCTGAAAAAACAATTCTCAGAGTTGGGGAACATTGTCAGAGAAGAAGGAAGCAGGTGTTCTTCCAGGATAACCTTGTACTTGATTCATGTGTCATTCACAAAGAACAAGCTGAAGCATCCCCAATCCACCAAATTTCACAGTGGGTGCGAGACCCTGTGGCTTGTAGGTCTCTCCAGGTCTCCGTCTAATCATTAGATGACCAGGTGTTGGGCAAAGCTGAAAATGTCACTCGTCAGAGAAGATGACCGTACTCCATTCCTTTAAGGTTCAATACTTATGATCTTTTGCAAACTTCTTTGCTTCTCATTGATGAAGGTTTTTTTTTACAGCTTTGCACGATTTCAGCCCTGCCCCTAGGAGCCTGTTTCGAATTGTGCTCGATGTGCAATTCACCCCAGCTGCTGTTTGCCATTCTTTTTGTAGGTCACTTGATGTCATCCTACGGTTGAGTGACATTCGAATGAGTTGACGGTCATCTCGTCGTTGGACAGTAATTTTGCCCTCTGCCAGTCTGTAGCTTGTTGTCCCCAATGGCTGTTGCTTAACCTTGTTCTTATGAACCACCATCTTTGACATTTTCTGGATGGAAGCATCCTGATGATTATTGTATTGCTCTGCCAGTAAAGCCAGAATTGAACCCTACATTTCCTCACTCAAAGCTTTTCTTTTCAACTCTTTTGTCAAGGATAAAAGTTTATTTTTAATTCAAATTACCTTTGAGGTACAACTAGCACTGTTTTTGCCATCCAGCTGTTTTTGTCATCTAAGTACACTCTCCAACAAGACATATCTAATTAGAAACATGTCAGAATGTTGACTAAACAGTGACAGTATATTTAATTTACACTGATGTATTGGTTATGGTTGGATCTGAATAGGACTGAAACTTACATTCTCCATTTAGTTTCCATGTAACCCAGTAGTGAAGCAAAACTAAAGTGAATGGGGGTGATCAGACTACAGGAGTACCCAGCCATTTGGTGACCCAACGCACAGGCCCACCTGTCCAGATAACTCAACATGTTGAAATCGGCGTAAGACGATCAGGGAGTGGGGGATGGAGGGAGAGAGAGGGAGAGTTACAGAAGTAAAGGGAGGGAAGATGACAGACAAGGGAGGTAGAGAGGGAAAGAGCAAAAGGAAGGGGGTAAAAAGAGAGGGTGGAAGAGTTGGAGTGGAAAAATTCATCTTTTGAAACATATTTTTTCTATCACATTAAATCTGACTGTGTGCATGTTATCTTAAAACAGTGTTTGAATTAACACACAAATGGAAGATCTTCATAGGAAGAAGAATGAGAATGAAATTACATTAGTTATTAAATTCAATTACAATAATTGGAGTACATTAACTTAGACATGAAAGAGGAGTCACAGTAGGTGTTTTTGGGAGAATACTAACATTTTTCAACAAATAAATGTTTGCTTATGTTGTTGTTTGTTGGCCACTGTGGTATAAGAGAGAGAAACATCTCCATTCGGTAAGTTACCTGAGAGAAATGAACTCTGCAAAGGGACTCAGCCTTGAGTCGTCCATCATTTCCAAGGTAACACACAAAGTTTGGGTGTTTGTTCCTTACATAGCAAGCAAGCAAGTTTATTTATTTAGCACAATTCATAGATAGAAGCAATTCAATGTGCTTTGCAATGAAAATAGAAATAATGCAATAGAATCAAAACAGTCAGATCCATCATAAGCAGGTTGTTACATTTACACAGAGGTTATTCCTCTGATAGCACATATAGGGTATCTGCAGGATGTGTTTGGAAAGTGGTTAAATTTTGATTCGACGACTATGTTGAGGTGCGGAGGAAAATGACAGCAGTCTGCAAAAATGACCGACGCGCCACAATGTCTATCTTCGCGAGACTCATGAAAGTAAGATTGACATTAGGGTGGAGCTGTGCCTATCTAGCTAGCTAAAGTACGTTAATGGCAGAATGGGATACTTAAAATAATGTTAGCGAAACGGGGAGATGGGAAACTAAACTGTATTCAAGGAAAACTTCAAACCGGCTAGTTTCCTGTTATTTTGGCATATTCCCCATTCATTTTCCCCCATTCATTAATCTTTGGACTCAGTCAAGGCAACCTGTCCTGGCGCCAAGCCCATCCCCTCGGGGAAGTCTAGCACTCCCTAAAATAACCATCTATGTCGGGCTATAGTTGTTATAAAGATGAAAATAGGTACACCCTATCGATCTTTACAGCCATCACCAAAACCATAATTCATAATATGTGTATTATTATAAGATTTAGTCAACTTCCGGTGATCGCGAGGTGAAAAGGACCATGAGAAAAAACTTTATTAATAAATCTGATCCGTTTAATTGAGACCTGCCAGTTGCAGCATTACCAATAGACATGCACATAACATTAGCACTTGTCAGTTGAATTACAGCTTACTGTCCTAATATTTATTGTAGCTGACATTTCTTACTTTGGAAGAATGATAATATGAGATACTTTAAGTTTTGAAATAAATATTTCCTCATTAGCCGTGTGACTTCCATCGTTCTTAGGTAATCCGAAGTGCACATCTAAGATTATCTCGTCCCGGGCCCAGGCAAGCGGCAGTCAGCTGGCCTTTTGCTGATGTCTAACATTTTATTCTGACTGAAATTGTGGTTCCTCTCTGCTAGCTACCACAGCCAACATGTGTTCAAGAAACCATACATTATTTTATACAGTAGGGAAAAAAGTATTTGATCCCCTGTTGATTTTGTATATTTGCCCACTGACTATAATTTAAATAGAACAGTGAGAGACAGAATACCAAACAAAAAAAAACAGAACAATGCATGTCAAAAATGTCATAAATTGATTTGCTTTTTAATGAGGGAAATATGTTTTTACCCCTCTGCAAAATGTGTTCTTGGTGGTAAACCCCTGGTTGGCATCACAGAGGTCAGACGTTTCTTGTAGTTGGCCACCAGGTTAGCACACATCTCAGGAGGGATTTTGTCCCACTCTTTGCAGATCTTCTCCAACTCATTAAGGTTTCAATGCTGACTTTTGGCAACTTGAACCTTCAGCTCCCTCCAAAGATTTTCTGTGGGATTAAGGTCTGGAGACTGTCTAGGTCACTCCGGGACTTTAATGTGCTTCTTCTTGAGCCACTCCTTTGTTGCCTTGGCCATGTGTTTTGGGTCATTGTCATGCTGGAATATCCATCCATGACCCATTTTCAATACCCTGGCTGAGGGAAGGAGGTTCTCACCCACTTTGACGATAAATGGCCCGTTCATCGTCCCTTTGATTCTCCTCTAAATCAATCAGATGTTCATTGTCATCTGGTTTATTGGTACATGTTTTTTCTTGAGCAGGGGGACCTTGCGGCCGCTACAAGATTTCAGTCCTTCACGGCGTAGTGTGTTACCCATTGTTTTCTTGGTGACTATGGTCCCAGCAGTCTTGAGATCATTGACCAGATCCTCCCATGTAGTTCTGAGCTGATTCCTCACTGTTCTCATGATCATTGCAACTCCACAAAGTGAGATCTTGCATGGAGCCCCAGACCGAGCCCCTTTTATGTTTCTTCCTTTTGCAAATAATTGCACCCACGGTTGTCACCTTCTCACCAAGTTGCTTGGTGATGGTCTTGTAGCCCATTCCAGATTTGTGTATGTCTACAATCTTGTCACTGATATCCTTGGACAGCTCTTTGGTATTGGCCATGGTGGAGAGTTTGGAATATGATTGATTGCTTCTGTGGACAGGAGTCTTTTAAACAGATAACTAACTGAGATTAAGAGCCCTCCTCCTAATCTCAGGTCGTTACCTGTATTAAGGATACCTGGGAGCCATATACATTTCTTCTGGATTTTTTAGTTGTTACTTTGTCTCTCACTGTTCAAATAAACCTACCATTGAAATTATGATAATTTCTGATAATTTCTTAGTTTTTTACTTTTTTCCCAGACTGTACATCATCTTTTCACAATGATAACAGAACTTAATAAATACATTTTTAAAGCCCTTTAAGGCCTTTCATTTAGATAAATTAATTTAGGACTTTTTAAAGATTCAGTTGACATTTATACAACCCTGTTTTCAAAAAAGTTGTGACAGCGTAAAACGCAAATAAAAACCGAATGCAGTGATATGCAAACCTCTGATCCCTATATATAATTGAAAATAGCACAAACCCAACATATTAATGTTACTGTTCTTGGGGAAAAAACAAGCCCATTTTGAATTTGATGCCAGCAAAAATTTGATGCCCAAGTTGGGACAGGGGCATCACCTCTTTTAACAATTCTATTATTTCGTGATATAGCATTGCAGCTGCTTAACAGTTTAAAATCTCCTTTGTTATATATTTTGTTTCATAATGCGCCAAATGTTTTCAATTAGTGATAGGTCTGGACTGCAGGCAGGCCAGTTTAGCACGTGGTCTGTTTTACTACACAGCCATGCTGTTGTAAGGCCTTCCCTGAAAAATACATTGTCTGGATGGCAGCGTATGTTGCTCCAAAGCCTATTGTTCAGCACAGATGTAAAGGTCACCCATGCAATATGCACTAAAATACCATCACAGATGCTGGCTTTTGAACTGTGAGCTGATAACAAGCTGGATGGTCCTTCTTCTCTTTAGTCTGGAGCACGTGGCGTCCACGATCCCCAAAGATTATTTCAAGATTTTGATTTGTCCACAGGACAGTTTTCCACTTCACCTCAGTCCATTTTAAATGAGATCGGGCCCAGACAAGGTGGTGGCATTTCTGGATATTGTTTATATATGTTTTTTCTTGGCATGGTAGAGTTTTAACTTGTATTTGTGGATGCAGTGATGTACTGTCTCCACAATGGTTTACGGAAGTGTTCCTGAAGTCCACTACAGAATCGTGTCTGTTTTTATGCAGTGCCACTTGAGGGCCTGAAGATCACGGCCATCCGATATTGGTTTTCCCTTTTGTACTGAGATTTCTCTGTATTCTCTGAATTTTTTTATTTGTCTGCGCAGGCGTTCACAGAGTGGTAAACCACTTCCCCATCTTTACTCCTGAAAGACTCATCCTCTCTGGGATGTTCATTTTATACCTAATCATGTTACTGTCCTGTTGCCAATTAACATAATTTGTTCTGGGATGTTCCACCAGGTTGTTTTTCTACATTACACAACTTTTCCAGTATTTTGCTGCCCCTGTCCCAGCTTTTTAAATGTGTTGCTGGCATCAAATGTAAAAAGTGTTTTCCAAGAAAATATTATATTTCTCAGTTTTACCATTTGATATTTTGTCTTTGTAATATTTTATACTGAATTCAGGGTTTAAATGATTTGCACATTGTGGCATTCTGTTATTCTTTACATTTTACACAGCATCCTAACTTTTTTGGAAAGGGGTTTGTAGCATAACAACCCAGACAACTTCAAATGTTTTCATTCTGATGCTTTTCCTCCCTAAAAAGGGTGTGACGGCAGCGATTATCACTTGGCGAAGTATCTCTAAAGGTACCATACAAACGTTATATCCTAACATACATTTATTTGTTAGCACAAATCTCCCCATGCTAAAAGTGGGGGCAATATTCAACTCTATTGGAGGCCTTGTAGTGTGTTCAAAATGCAGCTGGTCTGGTGTTGCACGGTGAAGCTACTCTTATCTAGCCTGGTAACAGATATGTTTATTTTGCTGTCTTGACAATTCCAGGGGCTTTAAAGAAATGTGAATTGGCAAGACAGTGCTGACAGATCTGACACCAGGCTATAGCCGTTCTAGGTCTGGACTTTTGCACTCTCCTGCGCAGCTGTTTTCTCTGCGGCGTCTGTGAGTCAACACGTCTGACCACAGAGAGTAGCCCAGCGTGTCGGCATGGCCCTGCTCTGCTGGCGCTGACACAACATTGGGTCTGACTCGCAATGCGGTCACCGTATCATCACCGAAAACAGCCCAGAAGTTGTCCAAAAGAGAAAGCGGTCAGGAGGTGTGGAGGAGGTGATGGTGAATTCTCCAAAAGCGGGGAATTTGTCAGGCCTGCTGGGAAAGACTGTTCAGCTGTTTGCCTATTCAGACATGAGAAAATAAATCTTGTTTTTCAATTTCTTTTGTCACGTGACGGTCTCAACTCGTGGTTGTGTGCAAACGCAGTCATAACTTATTTTGTACCATAATCTATATCTGCTGAATGACATTGCGGTCTCACTAAATATCCCTGAGCTAATCACCTCAACAGGTTTTTCGGTAACATTCCATGGTACGGGGCCCAAAGTATTTACGGTTCCAAACTGTGAGACTGGGTGGAGAGCGAGGGGTCGTGTTGCCTGTCGGCTGAGGAGCAGTAAAAAGAACCTTGCGTTGTCCCAGTTTCGGAGCGGGAACCAGGTCTTCCGCAGGTCGCTGTTGTTGGTGCAGCTGATCGAGGGGCCAGGGCCTGCTGGTGGCTTCACGTGTCAGAGGTTGTGTTTGTGAAAGCAGACCAAACAGGCCCCTTTGATGGTACACACCAGCGAATCTGGAAGCCATTTGCTTTTCCACAGCCAGCAGCGCAGGCGTCTCAAACAGCCCCCTGTTCCCTCCGCCGTGTGCTAGCTTCGGCTGAGGCAGATTGGAAGTGGCGCACTGTGGTGAGAAAAGGGTGCCATTTGGGACAAAAAACTGGGAAAGTGGAGGGCTTGATCACCTCCAGCATCTGCTGCCTGTTTATTTACCCAGCTCACTTAACCCATTAGACAAACTGATCTGGGCTCACCGTTGTGCCACTGTTAGATTGGCCTCAGAGGACAGGACCTGTCACAGGGGCTTAAGACGGTTACACTTTAAAATGTAGAACACTGAGCGACATGAGTCTTGTTGTAATGCATTATAAAGTAACTAAGTAGTTAACAAGTGATTGCTTCTGAAGACATGGAGTCTACAGCCACCTGTTCAGCTATCCCAAGCTTCAGTTTGACAACATGGCAATAAATGTTATTGTGTACATAGGCCTATAAATCACCAATTTTCAGCGATTTATGTATGACATTTTCTGTGCAGTTTTCTACGGGTTGAAATACCTTAACACAACTGATGAAGCATCTTGTTGACAGAAACATTCAGGTATTTATTCTCTAACTGCTCTGATTGTCACGCCTCATTTGCTTATGCTCAATCACACTAATGGCATCTTTTGAATATATGAAAAACATATTTTATTAGTTGGCCTATTTTAATTAGTGAAACATTTTAATGTTATTTTCTACACAAAATTAACGTGATCTATTTTTGGTTTGTGTTACATGATACATTTGTCAATGGTAACCTAAATGAATAGACTGCATTATGGAAATTAAATAAACTGGTTGAATCCTCACTACATATTCCAAACAATGTTTAAAAAGTATACTCAATTTATAGTAAAATGTGAAGGCTAAACCTTCTTTTGGAGTTATCATGGACAGATTGGTTTGCCTGAACCCCACCCCTTCTGCTGAGAGGCTACAGTTGGTTATAAGAGCTCCTTGAAGCACGTTTACACACATTCACTGTTGACCAACCGGCCAAACCATTCTATGGGATATGTCAAAACATTTTTTCCGAGGGGGAATTCCTATGCCATTTCTGGCCTCAACGGCTGCCCATGCGCGCAAATTATACTGTCCTCTTCTTTAAAGAATCGTTTTTAGTAATTTCAAAATTACTTCGTTTATCATGGCCTTTACCATGCTTCGGCCAGTGGCAACACATCCCTTCTCCTGCTATCCCCCTGACCTCAACATGATGTCGGACGACGAGGAGAACCGCAGCGAGAGCGACGGCAGCTCAGACCAAAGCTATGGATGCTGTGCTTCCTCAGAGAAGACATGTCGTCAGCTTTCCCGGGTGATGGGAGTCGGTGGGGTTGTTGTGGTTAAACAGCGCACCACAGCCAATGCCAGGGAGCGAGACCGAACCCAGAGCGTCAACACAGCCTTCAGCGCGCTGCGGACACTTATACCCACTGAGCCAGTTGACCGAAAGCTCTCCAAGATTGAAACGCTCCGGTTGGCGTCCAGCTACATCTCGCACTTGGCCAACGTTCTTGTCTTTGGGGACGGGCGCGAGGATGGGCAGCCCTGCCTGAGTGCAGTGTATCGTGCCCCAGGAGATGGAGATAAAAAGCAACCTAGAACAATTTGCACATTTTGCTTGAGCAATCAGCGAAAAGTGGTAAGCGTGTGTAACAAGCCATAACAAATATATTTAAATACGTTTAAACAGTAGAGCTATAGGGGCGCTTTCGCAGACACAGATTATGCCCGGACTAGGAATAAATAAACAAGCTCAATTGAGTTTTCTATTGAACTAGATCTTTTTAGTCCTAGACTAGGCGTAATCTGTTTCTGCGAAACTGGACCATAGTGGGCTGTTTCCATGGTGGGCGCCTTATGCGTTATGTTAGGTTCTTTTGCTGCGGCTGTTGCTGTGCTTTCAGTGTTCTTTACTAAAATAGTCATTTCAAAGTGGTAGCCCAAAATAACATAAAACAATACTAATGCAAAGTGAATCGATTAAAGATCCATCATAATAAGTAGCCATCCATTCAAGGCAATTTGTCGAAAATTTTCTTGCGGTAAAATACCCAAAATCGAAAATAATCCCTTTGGGAAAACATGTATTTATTAATACCATTTTCAATCTGCTTGCATATCCTTTAAAGGCAAAACTGAGGAGGGGTTTGTTGATAATGACATTAGATTGCACTAAAATATTTGTATTAACCTCAAGGGAGAACAAACAGGATTATGCCAAAAACAAAGATGCATGTAGTATTCATTCACAGAAGTTTCCCACTCCAGAATTAAAAGACAAGAAATCTGTTTTGATGTTAATGCAAAAATATTGAACTAACGTGAAATGTGTTGTTTTTTTCAGGGAAAAGATGTTCGGGGATGTCTAAAAATAAATGGAGCTAATGCGCTTCGAATGAGTCGAAGATAGACACCTTTCAGACTCAAAGGATCGTTGAAGTCTGCACCTCAGGGAAAAAAACTACGCTATCACACACAGAACCACACACGGACAAGAATGCCCACACAGAACCACACACGGACAAGAATGCCCACACAGAACCACACACGGACAAGTTGCTACTTCTCTATAAGACGAAGTTCAGGAAGTTCAAGGTTCTTGCGCAAGAAAAGACAGCTCCTCTCCCAAGAAATGCTGGTTACGCAAAAGTAGTTTTTTGAGCAACATTGTTATAAATTAGACTTTATTTGGTTACCGTTTTCAACTCCGTTTTGTATTTTGATTTAAATAAATATCTATTTTTTTACGTAATTGGAGTTGTCTATAGTCTTTCATACTGGTAACTAATACCAACAACATTGTAGTAATGTTGAGACTTAGGCTTCACAAAGTGTCTTCTAACAAAGGTGATATGGATTATATTTAATTTACGGGCGTCTGTGAATTTCCTGTATAGTTTTGCCTTATCTTGAGCGATCTCTACTAAGGAAGTACGAGATAAGGCCTTTGCAAATAGCGGAGCGTGACCATTACCCTTTGAACATAGCAAGGTTACGTCCTAGGACGGTCTTCAAGGAGGACATGAATCATTCTGAATCATAACTCTTTGAATTTGCCTTACAACGTTAAAGGGGAAAACAGGAAAGGCAACAGAAGTACATCTATTGTCAAGACCAATGATTACTCATGGAAACCTTCAGAATGTGCGGCATTTCGCTGGACAGATGCCCACTTTCAGGAAAAGATGGTAAAAGGTAATCAGTTGAACGGTTATCACCCTAGTTAATGTCTGCTGGTATAATGCTCTGTAAAATCCATGAAAGTGTGTATGACTGTGTTAATTTCCTAAAATTAGTAGGCTATTTTAAATGTCATCTATATGTAGGCCTATTGTCATTTTAACTGTTTAAATATAACAAGAGCAGTTCCTATGCACAATAAAAAACTGGTTTGTGGTACAGAATTAGCTGGGCTATATTGGCAAAATAACACAAACACCAGATATGTCTAAGAGCTTAAACATTGGTCACTTGCGTGTTTCGAACTGTAAAACAAAACCGTAATATCTTTGGTATACAGTCTGACATACATCGGCTTTCAACCAATCAGCTTACAGGGTGTGATGATGTATGTTATATGTCGGATAGTTTAAGTCCTGTGATGCTGATTTGCTGACGACTGTGGCCAGACCAATTGGTATGATAAAGATGACAGTTTTAATCACGCAGTTAACCTGACTATAACCGCAATTATTCCTCCTTAGGGGCATATGGTATATGGTCAATTTACAACGGATGAGGGCTGTTCCTGGCACAGTGTTGCGTCAAACACATGATATGCCACACCCAGCTGGCCTTTCCCCTTACCAAAAATCTCAGCCAACAGGCATTTAGGACCCATGTCTACCAGTTCATAATGGCCATTAGGGGCCAGGTTGTTTGAATGCTAATCAGCAAGAATCTGTGTATATGAGACAGTGTACCATGGGTCGGACAAAAAATACTTCTAACTGGTCTCTTTGCATTGGTAATCTGTTTATAATTGCATAAGGCATCTCTGGGGTTTGGCGGTTTATTCCCAATATACCACAGCTAAAAGCTGTCTGCATTGCTTCTTAGCTGTGGTATATTGGCCATACACCACATTATTGCTTAATTGCACCACACATAATGAAAGGGGTTGTCATATGTGCTCAAGAGAACACCTTAAGTGTTACAGATTGGCCACGTTTCAGGGGTTTGGGTTAGGATAGTGAAGCTGTATTTGAAGAGCTGCCGAGGATCCCAACTCGTCGCAGGGCGTTCTTTGACACCGGTGCTTCATGTGAATCTCGGGGGTTTAAAGGCACATGTGCTATTGATTAGTCACATCCAATATCACCTAGCAGCCTGTGTCGAGCAAAACACAGCTGCTCATATAATAACGGTGTAAATCACAACTCGAGTCTCGGGAGTTGGAGCAGTAAGGCGGTGTCAGAGATGTGTGTGTGTGTGTGTGTGTGTGAGTGTGAGAGAGAGCAAGAGATTGTCTAAGATCATTTTTAATAGTAGTCATTGCTTTGCAAGCAACTTCTACTTTTGGGATTTAACTCTTCATGCTCTGTCATAAAGCCAATGCATTGCAGTCCTATCGACCTTTGACTTCCTGTCTCCATGACACTGATGCTGTGGTATTTTTTGACTGTATCGTCACCTCTGATCACACAAAGACGGTAAATCCCGAACCAGTCACCAGTACCAGATTTGGAGAGTTGACAGTGTTGAGCCCCAATTAAACATTACCGTAAATATTGCAGATTTGCATATTGGTGCTGTTTCGCTACCGCCCTGAACACCGCCCCCCCGTCAGGAATGGGCCCACATAACTGTGGTCAAACACTCGACGAAACACAGTGTTTATTATTTGTGCTCATTTCGGGCGCTGTTCAATCGAGGATATAGTGGCAGAAAAAGGCACCCCCCCTCCCAGCAGACACTCCTGGCAGACATTCAGTATTTCAAAACGATCAGAACCCAGGTCGGCTGTCAGAACCGGCCTAATTAGAAGCCGCTGGCTGACCAGTGTGGCCCCTCATCAAATGACTCCCAGAGGCTTCTGAGGCAGGAAGATGTCACGGAGGCACAGGAAGGAAAAGCCGGAGCAGCTGACCCGGCAGAGGCCCTCCCCATGGGGCCGGCAGGGCTTGGGTCAGTGCCAGTCCTGACATCAGCCCGCAGAGCTGGGGTCCAGATGTCCAGTGTCTAATTTTAATTCCTGGGTGGGAAAATCTGGCATTCCATCATGTATTCTTATGTAAGTCCAGAGGACTCTCCTGTAACACTGTAATTTACACTGTATTGTTGGTCTCTAACAGCCGGTACGATAAATATGTGTTACATCGTAAAATGTACTGTAGTACAGCCTGGCACAGAGGATGCAGATGGTATCATTACTTAATTTAGAAGCATGTTGACTAAGGCGAGATACATTACTTAAAGAAACGCACACAAATGTGAGTGATTTTAACCCTCAACACTGTGTTGGCCAGAGTCTATTTAAATGGGTGATGTGACTCAATATCTGCCGAAGTGGTATTGAATGTGACTCCGTAATGCAGGAGTTGAACTAACACAGTTGCAATTTTACTGCGTAAGTGGTGGAGAACAGAACATGTTACTACCCTGGGGTTGGGAAATGAAGATATACATGTGGAAGTAAAATGTATTGTCCAAGGACTCCCAATCCCAATGCAGCACTTATTCAATTCCAATCTCGCCATCTGCTAGACATATGCTGAGGTAGCCATGGGACCAACGCATCGGCCTAATATTGTGACACAGTTCACTTCACCACGCTTGACCAAAACAAACCCCTCTTGGTGTAGTGTCTCAGACCGTCGACCAGGGAGGTTGCCCCCCCCCCCAACTTCAAACCTAGAGCTTCCTGGACAACCTGCATGTCAGGCAAGCTAATCGCCATCAGACACACACCAGGGGCCTTTCATGAGACAGGGCCTTGGATACGCTGCTTCCGATTTCTTATGATCCCTTTTTCCATGGATGGAAAGGGAGCAACCCAATCCTGCCGAGCAGGCCTAACGAAAGCCAGACAGAGGGCGGGGGACAGTGTGTGGTTGTGTTTCTGTGAAATGTGCACACATGCACGCTCTGTCTTTGAGAGGACGCCGGTCTGTGTGTGTGTGTGTTGATTTTGGTGCCTTTGCACATGTCTTTGCCTGCGTTCCTGCGAGGCTGTGTGTGTGTGTGTGTGTGTGTGTGTGTGTGTGTGTGTGTGTGCTTGTGCTCTCACTGTAGGAGTGATACTGTTGACACACTCTTCGCCCCCGGCGGATACACTGGGGTCTATTGTTTCCCCACAGTGTGTGGAGAGAGGAAGTGGAGGAATGCCCTGAGACATTAGCTTAGAGACAATGTTAGCCTGGCTGGGCAGGGCCCTGATTGCTGTGTGTCCCTGGCTCCGGCTCCTGCCGCTGGACCTCAGACGCAGGGCGGGGTACTTCATGCCGAGGTGAAAAGACGGCTAATTTCAAGCCCGAATTTCTTCCCTGTCAAAATAATAAAACAATATGAATGTGCGAGGAGGAAAGAGGTTGTCTTCCTTAGCAACCGTCCATCAGGCCAATGATTGCTCATCATTGTTTTGAGTGTTAGTATGGGGTCACCGAAGGTCAAGTGGAGTTGCCCATCATTAGGTTTGCTTATATAAGGCACCTTCAGTCCCCTCCCCTTTTCCACATTATATTGTGTCATAGACATAACTTGTAATCAATTAAATTATTCCATGTAGATCTACTCTGGCTCTGTCAGATCCCTGCAGATGTTCAACAGGGTTAAAGTCCAGGCTTTGGCTGGGCCACTCAAGGACATTCACAGACACGTCCCAAAGCCACTCCAGCATTGTCTTGGCTGTGATGCTGAAAGATTGATCTTTCGTGTCAGTCATTATGGAAAAATATTATCCCTGTTTGCCTTACCTTCATCGATAGAGAACTCTGTACATCTTGACCTTGATGAAGCAATGACCTGTCTGCAAGATGTAAATTATACTTCTGATAATTTGATTGTCATTCAGGACAGCGATGAGGGACACATATTTTTTTAACAGTCTTGTCAGACAGACAACTGGAAGTCTGAGACCACATCTCATTTCAACACCAGAAACAATTGTTTGGAGGATATCCTCAATCAGGGACCCTGAGGTTCCACAAACAGCAATGAATAGCTTTACTCAGAATGCTGCTCCATTTTAATCATTTATTAGACATACATTGTATGTACATTTTTGGACTTTTTACAGCCATTGTCGCTGACACCTAAATGTCAGAAAACTTTTGTTGGAAAGAGAGGAGATCCTTCCTAAAATAAAACACTAAATGATCCAGGATAATTTCTGTGAGGTTGTTTGTTCATCAGAACTGTTATTTTACCTACCCCAGTCAAGTGCCTACATGCCTATCTGAAACCTCTGCAAACAACAAGCTGACAGTTCATACAAATCCAGATTTTTCTAACCATTTTGAAGTAGGAAGTAGGAAGTGTCTTCAAAAGGTGACAGAAACACGGAACACATTTACAACAGCATGCAATACAGTTTCGGAGGGCCTTCTACAGCTTACCTGGGCAATATCTGATGCTGAATTAATGTCATGTCGGTGTGATCTGGGGGAACTGAGCTAATTCTGATGAAAGATATAGAGCACAAGATCAGAATTTAGAAGTTAGAGACATTCTCACTATTACCAGCTAGACCATTATCGCAACCATGTTTATTGACATTTCATGTGGTTTGTGTGACATCAAATTTAGCATGTGAGAATGAGTGGGGTCCAGAAATTACATTTAAGTTTCCTTGTAGTCTATTGAGTGAGAGCGTTGGACTAGGTACATACAGATTGCTGAAGCTAAATCTCGAGTTGTCAAAGTGGAAAATCTGTTGTTTAGACCCTGCGCAAAGATGTTAACTCACAATGCTCCAGGGTTGCAGACATTAATTCCTGACAGAGTGGCTATGACCTCACTCTCTGTGCCTGTCTTATGGAGAGTGGGAGATTTTGTATTCACACGTGTATAAAAACACCCTGAAATGCATGAATTTGCCAAATTTGAACTCCCACACAATTATAATATCGTGACAACATGTTGGAGACTGTTTACTTGCATTTTTCCCAGAGGAAATAATGTATTTACCAATGTCCAAATGCAACATTGCGTGAACAGCACTTCACTGGGAAGACACAGTTCATGGCATCAGCAAGGGTGGCCAAACTGCAAACCGTATTTTTACCCTATTTGTAAATCGACCCGCTCAAGCCTATTTTTGCCCGCACACTTTTATTACAAGTAGCCGTGGTCGGAAAACTCCCCATTTGGCAACACTGAGCATCAGTCAAGGCTGTCAAAGATGGCAGTTATAGAACGCCCCCTTGTGGTCTAACATCAAGTGAATGGAGTAAAAATAATCGATGTAGCTTCGGCCTTTGACAAAAAAAAAGTTATTACACACACTTCATAGCCAATAGCAATATTACCCAATAGGGTATCGCTAAATAGTTCAGCTCACCTACTTTACCAAGGGTCAGCATTAGCAGAATATTAGATTTCCGTCAGTTGCGAAGTCAGATAACTTGGCAGAAAAGTTAATTATATTTATAGCCATAAAGGACATTCACAGACGTGCATGTTTATAGCCACATTTCTCAACATATGTGGCTATAAATAAGTATAATCTATATGGACTTTACTTGCCACCCGTTGGTTTGAATTGGTTATTTTTCCCATGTAATTAAACTGGTAATTAAACTGAGTCTACAATATTTTTTCGTTTTGTAAAGAAATGGCACTACCTGGTCAAAACGGCTTTTTAGCAATTTTATTGATGACGAGGGAAAATGTCAAGTGCCCGGATGGTAAAAAGTGTCCATACAGATTATACACGTTTTTTTCCGTGCTGTCACGCTTGTCGATTTAAGGCTGACTCCACAACTGAAAGAAAGCTAATAGCTCCTTCAGTTGTGGACAAAGGTAGGGTTTGCCCTCTCAAAATCACTAGCATTCTATTTGAAATTAAGTTGTATTCTTACTAATCATTGGCAGAATATAAAACTATATTTTCAGAGACCCGGTATGCAGGTAATACTATATAATTTTGGGGTGGTGACATTACCAACTTTTCAAGAACTTAAATAGTCTCTACTGTGAGGGATTTGTGACTGTGAGGGATAGTTAGTGGATGTTTTTTGTGTTAATCGAGAACGCCAACACATGAAATATTAACCACCAAAAATCTAAGATAACAAAAATACCCTAATTACAGTAGCCAAAATAAGTGAAATAATACTGCCAGCGTGGGTGAGTTTTTGTATGATTGGCAATTAGTATTTTGTCTAGATAAACATGAAATGGTAGCTTGATAGGTCATACATATTTTATCTAATTAAGTTTAGTCATCCTAATTAGCATCCTCAAGCGATGCATCTCTGGGTAGTCGGGATCGAGTAGATTATGTGTTAGCTAAAAATCCCAATAATATACGTCAAAATATCAAACAATATTTTCTAATATACTTACCTTTCTTTTTTGTAATATTATAGTGTGTGAAATGTGACAACAAGAAGCTATTTTATCGATTCAATGAAAAAAGTTCAGAAACCACGTGAGGCAGAATAACCGTACTTTTACAGAAAAGATTTCCATCTCCAAAATTACAGTATTTCAGATACTAGATTGAAACAACAATCTCGACATTATCAAGTATCTCGAGTGTTTATGGTTGTTACATTTTATGAGCAATTTTACTCAATGTTGTAAATGTCCGTGAGAAATCCATTGGTGCCAAAACGTTTCATTCGTTGTAAATAACGTTTCATTCATACTGTAATAATCTGCTGAAAATAAGCATTCAGCCAATTAAGTTTACGAACACATAGGCCTACTCAATGCTTCCAACCTAATCTATCGCCAGCCGTGAGTGGCGGTAGTCCGCCATATTGTCTCTGAGACTGCAGAATTGCAAAAATCATAAGCAAGTACACCGGCGAGTGGAAAGGAGGGTCCCTGCCTGCACTTGGCTTCTAAGAAAATATTTGGGTCGCTGATTTGATCAAAGAGGTACATATTAAGCCCAACTTTGGACTCTCATTAGATTTGTTATAAAAAGCGTAGTTAGTTACGAATGCTAACAGTTAGCTTTAATGCTTGCCAGTTGGTTCTTCTACATTACTTGTGTGACTCAAGTAGCTAGCGAACGCCAGACAGCTAGCTAACTGGCTAACGTGGTAATTTAGCTAGCTAGCTACTACGCATTTAAACTGGGTCCGTCGGATGTTGTAACAAAGATTCTGTCTTGCAACGAAGCTGCCCAATCATGTAAAATTGCACAACCTGCGGGAACCAGCCATGGTGTAAATGATATTAACTAGATCGATATGTGAAATTGCTAACTAGCTAGCTAACCGTAGCTATCAATCTTAGAGTTTGACGCAACATTTACATCTGTTACACTTACAGTATATAGATTTCGCTAGGTTGTCTAACCGGTATATACTGTAGTGCTTCATGGGCACGAACGACACAAACGTTTTTTTTTCCCAGACGTGGATTTAGAGAACGTTACGTTAACTTCTAGTTTCCTAATCGCATATATTTAAGCCAGGTGGTAGTAGCATTAGCAGCCCACTTTTCCGCGAGAAGACCAATCCATTGCAGGAGAATATTGACTGCCAGATCTTATACATGGTTGGATTTTTAACGTTATCAAGTAGTAGATACAAACTCGCAGGTAGCATTTTCGCTAGAGAACATCGGTATCATCATATATCTTTCTCGACTTCTAAAGGCAACTGCCTCGCACAGACCATTAGTTCACTTCGGTCAGAACAAAATACTCGTAATGGTGCCCAGTTATGTGTCAACATTTTGGCTTTATCCGGTAAGAAATGTTAAAGAGTGGGATGAGATCCAAGGGGGAGTATGTGGTTTGAAACTCGTCCATGTTGGTTGGAATACGTTGATGACCTTCCCGGAGATCTAGAGCGAACTGTTGCACATGGAGTGACAAGACGACTGTCATAGCCTGTTATCCATTGTTACCTTTCAGTTGAATGTTCAGGAGGCTACTGGTTAGTGCTCCCATTCAGAGCATAAAAATGCACGTTATTACAATTTACCTTATTGAAGTTACTGCATATAGCTCCTAATCTGTGTCTGACTCAGCGGGCAGATAATGGACTAGCCATAAGAGCTGTATGCTGAATCTTCCAGGTTTTATATTAATAAATTTCCTGGAAAGTAATTCTTCCTTCTTCCAGAGCATGTTGAAGGCCTACTAAAAGGCACATATCTCTAAGCAAAATGTGACTAAATGGAAAACCTAATTTCCCTAGTTAAACGTTAGAATTCAGGTGTGCCACATACTCAGACTGCTTTGTTTAACTGGCTTCTTTGCCAACATCTATACAGATTATTTAACCGGAACCACAGTGAAAGATTCATATTTATTTGACAGTATAAAGGACAAAAAACAAATGTAAATAATGTATTGGGAGAAAAGGTGTCTGTATTGCATAGTGGGGCTAGACATGAACACGTAACCAACCAAAAGACAACATTGTCGTAGCCGTTGAGCAGGGCTCGCGCTCCTACACTGAGATACACGATGACCCACGGGCATGCCAGAGCAATTCCTTTGCTCCCGCTAGAGTGCATATTGCCCACCACAGGTCTGTGTAGAGAACCACAGCGGTCAACCTCTCCATGAGCTTCTCAATCATGTAGTCAAATGTAATTGACTGGAGCGCTTGCTGGTGCCGAGGGGCCTCTTTTGAAATTTAAACACCAGCCCACTACTCTAGCTAGCCCAACTGAAAATGACCCGATCGTGTGTATTGAACAATGCATTTGCGATTGTGTCAGGGAAAGGTTTTGATGCCTGTTCGATTTGACCCATTTCAATTACCTGACATGGTTTGTTTTGTCCATCCTCCCACCCCCTGCTTTTTCAGCTTTCTTGAGGCTCACCTGGTGCCCCCCCCCCTCCCGCCTAAAGCCAAAGGCCCCCCCTTACCCCCGGCCCTGTCAGGAAGAAGCCCCCCTCCCTTTCCCCCGTCCCCACCTTCCCTCTTCCTCCCTCGTCCTTCTCTGCAGCAAGTGATCCCCACTTACTTCTGCCAAGCTGTCGGACATGTCAGGACCCGTGCCGAGCCGGGCCCGCGTGTACACCGACGCCAACACACACCGGACCCGAGAGTATTGGGACTACGAGTCGCACGTGGTCGAGTGGGGGTACGCGCCGACGACGCGCACGCTGTCTCTGAACAGTCACACCGGCGAATCACACCGCCGAACCGTTCAGAGGAGGCTGCGATGTGTGTTGTTGTTGTTGTTGTTGTTGTTGTGGTTATTCCCTTGTTAAATCTCTAGAAGAGGTTTGGTTCACCTCTGTGCGGTCTGCGGTTTGACTCCAATCGTCTTGAATTTTTCGTTCCCCCTGCAGAAATCAAGATGACTTCCAGTTGGTTCGGAAGCTGGGACGGGGGAAGTACAGTGAGGTCTTTGAAGCGATTAACATCACCAACAATGAGAAGGTTGTAGTGAAAATACTCAAGGTATGCCCACTGTGAAAAGTCCATTTATTACCTGTCAGGAGGACAGACTGCCTGTCTGGTTTCATGGTGAAATAATACCACTGTGACAGTCTTATACTGCTGGCCTGTCATTGTGTCCATAGCCTGTCAAGAAGAAGAAAATCAAGCGTGAAATTAAGATCCTGGAGAACCTTCGCGGAGGCCCCAACATCATCTCCCTGGTGGACATAGTCAAAGACCCTGTGGTGAGTGTGGCTGAACGGGGTTTGAGAAGGGTGGGCCAGGGTTTAGAGCTTACGGTGGCTCCAGATGGGTTTATTCAACGGTCCTCACTCGTCTGTTTCTTCTTCAGTCTCGGACACCTGCCTTGGTCTTTGAACATGTCAACAACACCGACTTCAAGGTGAGGCAAAGCAAGTTGTCCGTGCCCTTATTTCTGTCCGTTGTATTCTGTATGTTCAATAGACAGCACCAACCGAAAATCTACAAAATACATGTATTTTTAGGCATGTTTATGCTTAATTGGGCTGTACGAGGGGTGAAAGGTCGTCTAGTGCTTCGTCGTCGGTTGCGGAATTGGCCTAAGTCTTAGCGGTGAAGTGCCCAAGTTGATAGCTTTGCTTAATGAAGGGTTCAGCTTCCTTATGCACCTGTTTTTAGGGTTTGGACAAATCATTGTGCTGATTCACTGCAACGATTTTCCCTTTCAGCAACTGTACCAGACCCTGACTGACTATGACATACGGTTCTACATGTTTGAGATTCTAAAGGTGAGTCTTTAACGTTCTGTTTGGGTGTCTATCCCACCTCATGGTTGCTCTTAAGCACCAGCCACTTTGCCAGACGTGAGTCAGCATTTTTCTGCGCTAACACAACACCATTTAGATGCTCACAGCAGTGTTTCTCAAACCTCTCCGGGGGCCCACAGCCATTGCACGATTTGGTTGTAGCCTTGAACCGTTTCACCTGATTCAAGCAGTTAAGGGCTTAATAATTAGAAGACAAGTAAATTTGGTTATGCAATTTTGAGAATACACTGAATATGTGCAACGCCGGCGGGGTCCCCAGGAGAGGTTTGAGACCCACTGATTTATAGTACAGAGTGACTGTCAGAGCCTCTGCTAACCTCAGAAAATAGCATAATTACATATGCTAACAATCTGGAAGCTTCTGTGCCTGTGCAGGTCACGGTTTGAGCATGTATTCCTTCTCTATGCCGTAACCTTGCTGCTGAACTTCATAGGCCATGTTTCAAAATTGAATTTCTAATGCAGACGCTGGTTTGATTGGCACCGCCTTGAGTACCACCGCTCGGTTCCTGCACCATAACCGGTTATCAGAGAATGACAGTTCTGCCCGGTCCGGCACCCTGAAAAGGCTTTCCACTGGTCCCGTTTGGACATGAATGGGCCCTGTTTGTCTCATGGGCTGTTTGTATTTGGAATGCTGTTCAGATGGCGGAAGTGGGGTTTAATCTCAGGCGTTCAGAGAGGTGACCTGGGCTGTTTTATCAGGTCGACCAAATCAAAACGGTGTGACAGGAACGAGTATGGACGTGTGTCCCTCAGCGGCAGCCACGTTTGTTTCATTACTTTGAGTGAATGCCCAGCCTTCTGGTTGCTAACCGGCTGCCATTTTGGCTCTTGGCTATGCCCACAGGCCCTGGACTACTGCCACAGCATGGGGATCATGCACAGGGACGTGAAACCCCACAACGTGATGATTGATCACGAACACCGCAAGGTGAGATTTTACGACCGATGCGTCGGGGCCCAGCTCCCTCACATCCCCCGTTGGCGTTCTGTGTTCAGGAGCATTGAATGGGACTGAATGAAGGGCCCGTTTGACCGGGAATGCTTATAGTTTCAATGTTACCGGTGAAACCCGTGTGTGTTATTTATTGGAGTTGTAATTCGTTGAGACGAGACATGGTAAGTCTTCAGTTGTCTGTCTGTTCTGATTGGTGCCCTTATTAACTGTCGTCTCTCCGGGTCTCCATCCAGCTTCGCCTCATCGACTGGGGTCTGGCTGAGTTCTACCACCCGGGACAGGAGTACAATGTCCGGGTGGCATCTCGCTACTTCAAAGGACCTGAGCTTCTGGTTGACTATCAGGTGTGTTCTGAGTTGTGTTCAGCTGAAGCTACCATCTCTTTGTGTTTACTTTCTACACCCAAGCAGGTGCTTTGGCTCTTTTTACACCGCTGAACCTTTTTATTGGTTACGCAGCCCGTACAGTCATAGGAACCTATCTGGGCAGGGCAATGTAAACACACTGTCAGATGCCAGTGATCAATGTGGGGCCCTATAGCTCCCTGCTACAGGCTTGTCTTCAGTAAACCCATCTTGACTTCTCCGTATAAGTCATTGTTCTGAGTGTCAATAGTTAAAGTTTCTTCCAAAATAAAATTGTCATGTTTCTTCAGGTTCGTTATGAATGCAGTACCGACATGTTTTGCATGACAGCATTGAAGTTTTGAAGCGGTCCTGTAACCACGCCAGACCAAAAGGCATTCTTTCTGTTGTCCCTGATATGTCATAATGTTGCTATGTTGAGAGGCATTGATTTGACGCTGTTCTGCCAGATGTATGACTACAGTTTGGATATGTGGAGTCTCGGCTGCATGTTGGCCAGCATGATCTTCAGGAAGGAGCCTTTCTTCCATGGCCATGACAACTACGACCAGGTAATATCTGTTCCCGCCTCCTTGGGTAGGAGTTCGCCATCGTTAACTGTGAAAGAAATGCACCGTTTAATAAAAAGTAATATTATTTTAAAAAATGGGGGGGGCATTTAGTATGCTCAGATGGAACTGGTTTGAGACGATCGATTGTTGGTCGGACAAAACACGGCATCCTGCAAGGTGTCTACATTTATGTCCCCACTGTCCACAATGTTTGGTGTCTCTCGATACGACCTGGGTGAGCTGACTGTCTAGGTGTCGCCCCTTGTCTCCATCTCTTCGTAGCTGGTGAGAATAGCCAAGGTGTTGGGAACCGAAGACCTGTACGACTACATAGACAAGTACAACATCGAGCTGGAGCCTCGCTTCAACGACATCTTGGGAAGGTCAGTGGCGGTTCATAATGTCTGGCGACGCCTTCCCAGTGTTTTCACTGGGGTTTCATTTGTTTCTGCACACTAGTTTCAGACGCTAGCAGGGGACCAATGGCTCTCCTCCTCCCCCCCCGCAGGCACTCTCGTAAACGGTGGGAGCGCTTTGTCCACAGCGAGAACCAGCACCTGGTCAGTCCCGAGGGCCTGGACTTCCTGGACAAGCTGCTGCGCTATGACCACCAGGCCCGGCTGACTGCCCGCGAGGCCATGGACCACCCCTACTTTTGTGAGTCCAATGTGTTTTGACGCCGGTCGGCCGGACTCGGGCACTGTTCCAACTGGCACGGAGCTTCTCGGCACATTTGCTCTTCGCCCGGTTTCACACCACTGGGTCTGTTCAGTTACCAGTGAAAACCAGTGGGGGCCAACATGTCCTCTGTGAATGCAGTTGACCATAAGGGGTTTGGGTTGTTGTTTCGAGAATCTTTTAGTTATTATTGTTTTATTATTGGTTTGAGATAGTTATCTGTTACGGTTATAACACTGTCTTATGTCACGTTTATGCACTGTCTTTGAACCGGTGTTGCCCTCCATGGCTCCATAGGCTGACATACAGCTGCAAAAGCAAATCAAAAGCTTGTTATAACTGGGGCTACTTGGCATTTCCACCAGGTTTCTCTTTTAAAAGCAAGTCACAGCTGTGGTGAACGTGGGTGTGGCATGGTGTGTGTGGGCGTGGCATAGTGTGTGTGTGGTCATCACCAGAAGCTGCTTGTGAATGTACACTGGCAGCGGTTGGAAACTGGGGAGGCGTCTCAGTCTGCTCGGTGTGTGACAGTTTTTGTGTCTTCATAGATACCGTTGTGAAGGACCAGGGTCGCATGCCTGGGTCGGCCAACCTACCCAGTGGAAACACAGCCGTGAGCACAGCCAACATGATCACTGGTGAGCATGCGCACATGCCAATCATCCCGTCCCCGTCATCCCCACGGCCCTGCCCCAATCATCCTGAATCCTCATCTGACCTCCACGAGACTTCAGTCTTTCCGCTATGGAAGACTGATTTCTTGTGGGAGGCTGAGTCGTACATCCGATTTGATTTCGGCAGCTTGGAAATGGAAACGGTCAAGCAGCTGATTTGGTTTGTGTAGAAATTCAATTAAATCCCCTCTTACGTTTGCCTATGTAATAGGCTCTGTCTTGGACAACTTTCATCTGGAGGCCATCAACTGATGTCATGTCAAGTCATTGCGCATGCTTCTTTTGTTAGGCAGAACAAGCAAGGGAGTTTATATAGCCCAATTTATACATAGAAACAATTCAATGTGCTTTACAGTGAAAATAGAAATACAAAATGCAATAGAAAACAGTAATCTTTTCCTTATCTAACTCCTGGGCGGTGATCCGGTTCGCCAGGTGTCACTCGGAACGGGTTGATTCCCAAGTCGTACGCATGCTGGTACCCCCCGGGTGTGGTGGCATGTAAGCTGAACTCCCTTCCTCCCTTGTCTCTCCAGGCATCTCTGCCTTGCCAGCCGCCACTGCCCTGGGCACCCTCACTGGCTCGCCCGTCCTCTCTGCCGCCACCAACGCCCTGAGCTCTGCCGTTCCCGCCGCGGCCGCCGTCGCCCCCCAGTAAGGCCGGACTGATTCCGACCGACCGCCGCGCCTATTTACTCTCCCAGTCCGACTGCCCCGGGATCCGGGAGTGCCGACATCTTACGGCGCCCCCCCCCCCCCCGACAGTTTCACATTTTGTTCTTGAATGACGTTGAGTTTAACCCGACCCAACATCCGAAATGAATGTTCTGTGTAGCTGACATACAGGTGTTCCTTTCGTCTTGACAAAACCACGGTGACAACAACAGATTTTTGCATCTTTGTTCACCCCAACCCCCCCGTCCCCACCACCTTTGTTAGTTCACCACTGGCACTGTTCAAGGAATGTAGTTGGCAGTGTGAGGCTACAAGTTGAGGATGCTAATGTTTGTACCGAAAGGAGCAAATTCTGTCCAGCTTACTGTTTAATGGCGGCGTCACGCGAGACCTGGTGCGAACCGCTGGAGGGAGTCCCGTGTAACCGCCATTATAAGAGACTTTTCCCCACAGCCTGTAGGAAGTGTCTGGTGCTGTTCTGTTCTCCAGTCGTGTGTCGAAGCACTGACTCCGCCTCACTCATAATACTAATGACACTTCAGCATTGAGTTGTACGTCTTGCCTTTCTACCAAACTGGATACTGAGTCTTCTTGATGTAAGGGTTCTTTGACACTTCATTTGTTTTGTACTAAACCCCTGTGTAGTGCTGAAGGGGTTCTATTGACTGCAATGGTTTGATGGTGGGAGTTGTCAGTCAGCGTCTCAGAGAGCCAAGCAAATCCGTCTGTCTAGGTATCACAAAACCGTTCTCCCTCAAGCTTGCTGCTTTTTAGTTCCTTGAATTGATTAAAGACGTAAAAAAACCAAAGTTTCTCAATCGCTTGTGAAGAGGAGACTGACCAAATGTTATTTTTTTGTAGTGAGTTAGGTGGAGAAAATATGGGTGGGGTTAAATTATCATAGCTTAGTATGAAAGCACCAGTCTTGGTTGTGTTGGCTTGGATTTTTTTATTTTTTTTAATCTGTGCTGATCGTACCTGAGAAGTGGACAGTTATTGGTTTTGTTCATAGTTACATTTCTTGATTGTTAATCAGTTTGGATAATATATTTAGACACAGAAGGATGTATTGAAGTTGGAGGGTTGAATTTCCCCTTCGTTTTAGGGCAATGGGAACCTTGTGAGTATAACTGTACATAACCATCCTTTTTTCATTCGAAATCTCAACATACAAATACATGCATACAATCGACATAATGAAGCTGTACGAGTCCTTACATCACTGTACTGTATATATTTTTATGTCCTTAAATAGAAAACTAGTATTTGAAAATATTTGTGTAAATAAAACACGTGTTTATTTATCAAGTAAATCCATCTGTGTTGGTGTGTGTGTGTGCATCCTTACTTGATTGTGAGGTCCTACAAAAGTGTCTTTCCTTACTGTATTCTCTTGAGGTACTTATATGGCAAGCATATGCCGTGTTTAAAACACATTTGGGCGGTGCTTATTTATGCTCCGTGGCCAGGTTTGGTACGCCACCGCGGACCGGGTCGCATGGTGGTGGCTTGCTGTGTGAAGCAGGAACACGGCATGTGGTGGCCGTTGGAAGATTCTTTGACGGGGCTGTGATCGTGGGCTGACTGCTTTGCCGCAAAGGGTGTGGCAGAATGACCGCGTCCAATCGGCGGCAGCCACAGCTTGCTGAAGACAGGATGAGGATGGCGCAGGCCTCTTGTAGCAGATGACTGGCCGGTTTCCACACGCGTCAGCTGCAGACAGGAAGTGGTTTGAGTGGGCACACGGAAGTGGGCGAGCAAGTGGTTTGGTTTACTTGAGTGACCTGTAGAATGTTCTGACCCTAACTCCACAGAGCTTTGTTGGTATGACACGGACTGAGCAGTTGCGTGAATGTACCGCCATCCAATTGGTTTTGCCATCAAGTTGGACCGGTGTTCGTGTGGATTGCATGACACTTCAATTCCCTGAAGAATTCACTCTGCAGGTGCATGGACGGGTGTACGTTTTACACCGGCCACAGTGTGAATAATGAGCTGATAGTGGCATCAGTGTTGGTGACAGTCTGGTGACAAATTATCCAACCAACGGCGTTCTGGGAACAGACACAATTAGAAAACGCTGCCTGGACAGACTCATTCTGCACTTACTGAGCTATGTGCACTCTTTGATACCCAGATGAGATGATTCTCCTGCTAATGACGTCACAGCATTCTTCACTGTCATGTACCCTA
Organism: Esox niger; assembly: GCA_016801105.1. Taxonomy (NCBI): domain Eukaryota; kingdom Metazoa; phylum Chordata; class Actinopteri; order Esociformes; family Esocidae; genus Esox; species Esox niger. Next base: position 23,600 of record JACXGJ010001583.1, on the reverse strand, counting down.
CAAAAGAAGAAACAGTTGAGTTTGGAGATTAACTGCATTTCAGATCACACTGGTGGGGAAAAGGGCACCAACAAAAACATGTTTAGTGAATAGTGAACTCAACTTCAGTTGTACCTTTTCAAACAGAGCTCCTTGTCTATTTGCTCCAGTGTTTTCCCTTTGGTCTCTGGTAACAGGAAGTAGAAGAACACCACAGCTCCCACTCCTGCCAGCCCGTATAAAAGGAAAGTCCCAGACAAACCAATCGCATCTGTTGACAAAACATCAGATTAGTACCGGGTGGATACAAACCCCACAGAACTCGCATCGTTATTATTTTTTACTAATTGATTCAATTTGCCATGCTCCTACAGCAACCACAGATGTTCAATTTATAGAAAGCGAAGCAGACCTACCAATGACCGTCAAGAAGGAGAAGGTGACTATGAGGTTCGCTGCCCAATTGAAGCAGTTGGTGAACGCAAAGGCCCTACCTCTGACCACAGCAGGAAATATTTCACTCAAAATGAGCCAAGTCACTGTGAAACAGTTAATGTACATTAAAATCCTAACAACATAATCAGTAACAAGTTTTAGCTAAAGTTTACAATAACCGTGTGATTCCACATTGAGTTCATTTTCCAGAAAATTAGGAAATGTAGAATGAATCCCAATGAAAGCACTTACTGGGTCCAAATCCAACTGAGTATGCAGTGACTACTGCCATCATACAGAACAAGATGACCCAGTTCACCACCCCGTCGTGGACAGCTGGAGAAGCCACTGGCGCCAACGAGCTCGATGTTGTGGTAACTCCTATGGGTCTCAAAGCCTCGTACTGAAGATCCTTTACTCTGGTCGTGTAGTGACGTCCGTGACTGACAGAAATTTCAAAGTTTGACTGGTTCACAGCGGTCAGGGTGTCATTGACATAATCAATGGCACTACAGGATGTCTTGGTGTTGAGCACAGAACGTCCACTCAGAAGCCCTATGACGATCAAACACACTGACATTACTGTGCACCCGCCAATGAGCAAAGGCCTCCTGCCAATCCTGTCGGCGAACACCATGGAGGCCAAGGTGGCGATCACTTTCACAGCTCCTAAGCCCACAGACGCCAGCACCGCCGAGGCGTCGCTCTCAAAACCCGCCGAGCGGAAAATGGTCGAGGCGTAGAAGAGCACATTGGGCTGACCTGTGAACTGCTGGAAGATCACCAGGCCCAGGCCAATGACGGTCCTGGTCCTCATGTTCTGCTCCTGCTGAAAGAGCCACAAAACACTGTACTGTTTCCGGTAGCTGTTGTTGGGTTTGTTAGAGATGCTGGGCTGATTGCCCACCTCGTGGTTTTCAGCGCAGTGAATAAGGCCTCCCGGGTTTCCAGCGGCTGCTGAAGGTACTCCAGCACCAGACGGGAGGAACCAAACGGAGACTAGCTGGGCCAAAGTGGGCACGACAGCTAGCCCAAACATATATCTCCACCCGTGCTTGGCATCGGCGAGAATGTAGTTCATGGCATAAGCTGCCAGGATGCCTACAGTGACGCCGGCTTCGTACAGAGTCACCAAAAAACCCCGGTGCTTGGCGGTGACCATCTCCGACACAAAGATGCAGCAAGACATGGAGGAGATGCACATGGCGAAGCCAACCACAATTCTGCCCGCCACCAGCGCTGAGTAAGAGCGGCAGACCAGAACCAGACTCCCGGCAAGTATGAGGATGTTGCTGAAGAGAATGGAGTTCCTCCGGCCGTAGCCGTCGATCAGCCACCCACCGGCCAGCGAGGCCAGAAAAGCTCCAATCAGAAGGGCACTGACCACCGCCTCCTGCTGGAAACAGTTTAGACGGAATTCGGCCTGGAGCTGAAGGAGAGCCCCGGAGATGATGCCAAGCTCATAGCCGAAAACCAGACCTCCAAGGGTGGACACCATACTGGATAGGGCCAGGGTGGAGCAACCTAAGGAAGATCAAGAAAAAGAGGTTGGAGATGGAATAAAATGAATTATGTGCATGTGAATTCATGCATCTATACATCTTTCTATATCTCTATCCATCCATATACATTTAGTTCATGTCCTAAAGAATAAACATTTGGTCAGTAAACGTACTTTCATGTTTATGGAGAAATTACACAATTTATTCAAGACATCGTGTGTGTGTGTGTGTATATTTAATACGCAGGACTGTTTATTAATGATCATATGAAAAAGTTCCAGGATAATGGTTTTAAATATCAAAAAAGTAATTTCAGTGGTCATAAGGGCTTTCTAACAGCTCTGCAGAGACCTATTTTCCAGGCTACAATTAGGCAGAAGTGTGTGGGAACGACACAGGCTGATGGATAAAATATACCGACAGCGCATTAATAAATTTCATGTTAGGCGGTTTAGTCGAAATGATGTTAAATTTGTAAGCTCGTGTATTTGGGCAAACGTTTTTCAACAGGATAGTATACGCACGTAAATGTAACAGGAGCTGTAGAACTCAATACATAGAGTAGACAGGGAATTTGAAAGAATAACGGTTTTTATAGTTGAAATAATATTCACTTACCCATATTGAATTTTTCCCGTAAACTAAAAGTACATTTTAGTTTAAGCAAACGGCTCAGTCCACGATGCCATCTCTCGAGTCTAAATCAGAATCAAAACAAATCCGTTAAACGTCAAGTAAATGTTTCCAAACTGAGAAATTAAATGTGCCCGGTGGAAAAAGGGAGACTTGAGCCTGCGTTTTCACGAGTTGGGGAGCAGCTCTGTAGTAGTCATGACAACTCTTGATGTCTTTCATTAGCCAAGACCACTTGAGATCCTCGACAAAATGCTCTGTCCGCGTCCGATCATTACATATTTTCCTTGCTTGGGAAAGTACCAATACTGCATAAATAGATGATTCAGCATGTAGGGAATAATAATCCATTGATGAATTTAACATGTCTTTTCCAAATACTGCAGCAGTGTTGATTCAACTAGAATATTAAGGGTCGGCCAAATGCATTAATTACAAGGCCGTTTAATTAATACGACGTACATTCTGTGGAGGAAGACTGGTTCTAATGTACGAACACGCTTCTATTTGTCGCCATTGAAACACCACATTTTACTGAACCCTCAAACCAAATATCAAGGGGAACGGTTAAATGTGTTTCTAGTCTAGACTGTTGCACTTGGGCTGAATTGTCATTAAAACACTCGCTGTGTTAACTTGATTCAAGTCTGTATTGACAGTGCTTCCAATACCGTTATTAAATGAGAAGAACAGACATATCATCCATATTACCTACTCTACCAACTTTTTTATTAAATAAGCATGAAATCCAAGATGAACCTTTAGTTACTTAAACAACATTTTCCACTGGCGCTAATTCTAAAGTCAAATGTTCTGTTAAACGCTTGCGCTTCCTTCTTGACCACGTGCAGTAACAATGTGCATTTGCTTACCACTCCGTAACGATGTTTCTGTAATAGATGCTCTTTGAAGAATTCCGGGAATCGCAAAGTTAATACCAGGAAGTTGGAGCTACGTGGCAAAGATGCTTCTCAAATTGCACGGCTCCTTTTCAAACTTGACACCAGGGGCCGACATCTCAACAACTTTTCCAAACTCCAACATTCCTAAAACTTCCAATGAATTGTAATCTTAATTAACCTAAATATTTTGCCTCTGACATAATTATCATTATTATAGCTAGTCATCATTTTGGGTCATACTCGTTTTCAGAAGGAATGACGGATGTTAAGAGAAATAAAACTACTGTGTGAGAGTTGTCCTATTGGAAACGTTAAATAAATAACCTTACTAGACAGTAATTGCAATTATTTACCTTGAGTATTTACATAAAAATGGTCTGTGACTATTTTATATTTTAACTGATGTTAAATTAAACAGAATCCTTGTTTTTCAGGTACATTTAATGGACATTAGAATATTCCCTTGTATGTACCATTCATAAACCTATACAGCTCTAGAAAGAGTCCACTTTTACTATTTCTTAAATCAGCATCTCTACATTTACGGTAGCTATTCCATTCCAGTGTCTGTTCAATTCCAACACAGACACACCTCATTCTACTTAATGAGGTACTGATTAGGTGATTACCTCAACCAAATCTAAGTTAACAAGGAAAAGTATAATATATTGCTATCCTCTTGCAGTAGGACCAGCTGGAAGGCAAAAGCAGTGCAAGTAGTACCTCAAAGGAAATTTGAATGACAACAGAACTATTCAGCATGACAAAAGAGTTGGAAAGAAAAGATTTGAGTGAGGAAAAGAAAGGTTCAATTCTGGCTTTACTTGCAGAGGGATACAGTGAGCATCAGGTTGCTTCCATTTTGAAAATGTCAAAGACGGCAATCCATTAGAACAAGGTCAAGCAACAGACATTGGGGACAACAAAGCTACAAACTGGCAGAGGGCGAAAACGACTGTCGACTGACCGAGATGACCGTCAATTCATTTGAATGTCATTCAACAACTGAAGGATGACATCAAGTGACCTACAAAAAGAATGGCAAACAGCAGCTGGGGTGAAGTGCATGGCGAGGACAGTTCGAAACAGGCTCTGTGCAAAGATAGAAAAAAGCCCTTCATCACTGAGAAGCAAAGAAGAACCAGGCTGAAGTTTGCAAAAGAACATAAGGATTGGACAGTAGAGGAAGGAAGGTCGACTTCTCTCACAAGTCATATATTCAGCTTTGCCCAACACCTGGTCATCTAATGATTACACAGAGACATGGAGAGGCCTACAAGCCACAGTGTCTCACACCCACTGTGGAATTTGGTGGAGGGTCTCTGATGATCTGGGGATTCTTCAGCTAGGCTGGAATTGTGCAGATTTGTATTTGTGAAGGACGCATGAATCATGTCAAATACAAGGTTCTCCTGGAAGAACACCTGCCTCCTTCTGCTCTGACAATGTTCCCGAACTCTGAGAATTGTTTTTTCCAGCATGACAATGCTCCATGCCACACAGCAAGGTCAATCAATGACCATCCAACAAAGCCAAGCTACTTTTTGTGCCTAGAGTGGCATAAATTCACCCAACAGCAATGTGACAGACTGGTGGATAGCATGCCAAGAATCATGAAAGCTGTGATAAAATCTGGGTTATTCCACCAAATATTGATTTCTGAACTCTTCGTGAGTTAAAACATTAGTATTTTGTTGTTAAAAATGAATATGAATTTGTTTTCTTTGCATTATTTGAGGTCTGAAAACAATTCATCTTTTTGGGTTATTTTGACTTGTTGTTATTTTCTATAAATACATTTTATAAATTACAATATTCTATTTGGCATTTGGAAGTAATCTTGTCAGTAGTTCATAGAATAAAACAAACATTTTAATTTTACTCAAACACATACCTGTGAAAAGTAAAAGCATTGAAAATGATACTTTTTTTCTAGAGCTGTATATTACAGCTATACGTACCATATCTATAATACTCAAGATGACTAACAATATTGCTGCTAGTTTACAGTACTCTTTTTAAACTGCTTCTATGTACAGTATTATTGTATAATATTGCATTATAGTATTGATATATTTTTGCTGTGTATCATTTTTTTCTTAAATTCCTACTACTAGTTGTAGTGTTCTATTCCACCATCCTTAAGCCTATTGAAATCATCGGTATCTATAATATTCTATAACTCTACCAATTGCTGCTAGTTTAGACGGTTATATATATTACTGCCATACTTGCCTTATCTTAATGTTCAATAAAACTACCCAGATCGCTACAAGTTTACAGTACTCTAAACTGCTGCTAGTGTACAGTGTTATGTATATTTTAGCGTTATTTGATTTTCGTTTTTTTATCTGCCATATTTGTGCTTATATATTCTTAACTCTCACTACGTAGTTGCATTTGACAAATAAACCTTGACACTTGAAATAATACGCCGAAACGATAGGCGGCAGTATTAAATTGATATGCGGGGAAATATCGTACCAACTGTCAGGGAGAAGAATCAGCGATTCGTAAACATGGCTGTGGATGGGAGAAGCGTGGCCACCCAGCAGTTTCTCAAGAAAACAGACCAGATCAAACAAGGCGCCGAGGCTCGTGTGTATCGCGGGATATTTTTGGGCAAACCTACCATTTTTAAAGAAAGGTTTCCGAAGCTGTACAGGCATCCCTTGTTGGATGCAAAACTCACACATCGCAGGACCGTGCAAGAGGTGCGTTCATTACTTCGCTGTCGTAAAGCTGGTGAGTGACTTCTCCGTTTTTTAGTCTTGAAATTAATGAAAGTTTGAAGCTGCACCGCGCTGCCGATGTTCCGTGGTGTTTCAATATATCACCCCTCCCCAGAAAATACACTGGTTCAAGAGTTTTGTCAATATGAATAATTTCTATTGTTAATATAATTAGTAGGTAGTAATGAGTCCGATTATTTAATCCGGACCAGATCACCGTGACCCCTGCCAACTACACCATTAGAACTCCGAATGGTGCGTGGACTAGGATTTTGTAATGACTTTAAAAGAAAAATGCTATTCTTCATTGCTTTGTTTTGTTGTTGTAGCCTAGGTAAGGTGTTTGTGTCTCTAAACAACGCAATCTGCAGAGTATCTTGAATAACTGCTTTCCCGCAGCCTGGTAGCGCAATCTCAGGGCACATTAATAATTTAACGTTGTATTTCATTGTCATTCGCTGTGTCCATGCTACAAGAGTTACCGGCCTGCCCGGGTGTCTAGACTATGCTAATAACAGACGAAGAAATCTTTTGGTGGAAAATGTGCAATACATTGTTTTTGTTGAGCATTGAGGTGCTGTCAGTTCTTTCCAGTAGAGGACACTGAATCTCTGAGTATCCCTGTCACTATCTTTTTCTTCTCTTTTTCTACTCCTATCCTTTCTAACCTCCTATCTGTCTATTTCTCCCCCCTTCTCCATCTCCAGGAATATCTGTACCGGCGGTTTACTTTGTAGACCACTCCTCCCACTGCATCTTCCTGGAAGACATTGTTGGCTCCATAACTGTGCGAGATTACATCACATCCACCCAGCTCACGCCCCAGAAAAGCCCAGAGGAATGTCTGGACCAGCTTGCCAAGAAGATCGGTCTGGTTCTGGCCAAAATGCATGAAGAGGACGTTGTCCACGGAGACTTGACCACGTCCAACATGCTGCTGAAGGCAGGCGTCGAGACGGGAGAGGCGGACCTGTTCCTGATCGACTTTGGCCTGAGCTACATATCAGCTCTGCCTGAGGACAAGGGGGTGGACATGTATGTCCTGGAGAAGGCGTTCCTCAGCACCCATCCCAACACGGAGGCACTGTTTGACAAGCTGCTGAAAGCCTACGCCTCCTCATACAGGAAGTCCCATGGCGTCATTAATAAGCTCAATGAAGTTCGGTTGAGAGGGAGAAAGAGGTCGATGGTCGGTTGACAGGGACCTTTCAGTTCTTTTTGGTGAATGTCTTTAAATGGGCATGCCGATTTTTGACCCCGATTCGTTAAAGGTTTTGACTGTTCTGTGGAAGGATTTTGGCATGGACCCTGGGGTGACTGGTTGTCATGTTATGTTAGATCAAGATTAATTTCAAATAAAATATCTTTCTCTCTGTTGGTTTTTATGTACACATGTATTTTCTAGTTCCGATTAGTGCTCCAGACAGTAGTAGGATCAAATACATTTAGTGGACTTTTGCATTTATGCGCAAGGCCCATGCCCATGTGAATGTTTATTGTTCAGTAGTAGACATTTTGTTTTAGGTTTTCGTGACGCATCACCTTTCAAAAAGACAGTAGCGACGCAGTTAAGGAGTTCACAATGGAAAAGTGGAAAGTTCTAGAATGGGGATTGGCAGTGTTGCAGTCCAAATTAAGATCCAACTAAACATTCATTTGTTGAAAGTGAGGCTTATGGTGTGAATACCTGAAATCTTGGATGGGCATCGCCAGGGAAGATGCCCAACGGCTGGTAGGATCAATGGGTGGCTGACTTCCGGCAGTAATATTATCCAAACGATACGTGCCAAAATATGAAACATTTTTGATGTGCTTGATTTTTATGTATTTTCATCTGTCCCAAAACCTTTGGTGACCTGATATCGAAAGTGTCGTCATTCTACATCGGGAGGCCAATATGTCCACAAATATTATGAAAGCAAACAATTAAACTCGTGACCTCATATGTACAGTTCCAAAACTAACATTTGTGTGAAAAAATGCATTGTAGGTCTGTTATGTTTAAGACAATAATTTTTAGACATTCAGTTGTGGAAAAAAAGACACCGAAAAACAAGAGCTAGGTTTTCTGAAAGTTTGGAAAATGAGCAAGGGCTCCCGGGCCCCGGTTCCACCATCAGGATGAAGAAGACCTTTGGCCAGGTTGAATGCCATCGGCCCTGTTGGAGTGGGATGTCCAAGAGGTGGGAGTTGAGTATAGTTACACAGTCTGCTGAACAGGGAGTGCAGGGTAACGGGGCTGACCCAATGTTCAGGCCCTTGGGTACAGATCAGGCTTGCCCATCTGAGGTTGTTGCCCATTTACCACCTGGAGTTGTCTGCTAATGGATGTCCCTGGTCTTGTCACGACTGTGTCCAACTGTACCCAGCTCCCGCTTTGTTGCTAGTTTAGCAGGACAATAAAATTGATGGCAGTGCTAAACTCAATTTACTTGAAACTGATCAAGGTAGGTAGTTCACATTGCCCCTGTCCAGGTTTGATCGGTTGGTGTGCAGTGCGGTGGCTGTTTTGTCTTTAGCCCTGTTTACACCTGGGGCTCACATGTCCTTTGACAGGGTCTTGCCCAACTTCTCATTGTGCTTGTATTGTTTAAGCCTGGTGTAAACATTAAAGACACCTGAACTGTTAGTGACCAGATCTCATAAGTGTCAACAGAAAAAGTCCAGATCCAATATCCTCAGTGTTTAGTGACAAGTCCATATTTGGGATCAATGAGGAACTTTCCCAAGATTTGATTGGAGCTGGGAAAGCACATGACTACAACAGGTGTGTCAAGGTTTATTTCAGGATCTACGCTTCACTCGATAACCTGCTTAGACAAAGAAAGAAATATAGTCTACCAATGGATAGCAGCTTGGATATGAAAATTGGCATCGCAATTACGCTTATTATTTTGCACTCTAAAGGTAAGAAGTAAAACATATTCAGTCCTGAGTTTGGCTTTCTGTATGTCCACAATGGTTCGGTTAAGACTGGGACAAAGGTCAAAGTCCGTGCGAATTGAATAGTCTTGACTTTGCACATTCCTTGAAAATGACAATTGGTTCCCTAGTGACTTACGTGGTCAAATAACGATTAAATTAAAAAAAATCTGTTTTTTATTGCTACAGTATTACATGTATATGAAAAGATTCATTGTGTTTAAAATGTGCGTGTTTTAGAAAGCAATGGCAGAGAACGACATTTCCGTTTTGAATGAGACCGGCTGTATGTGCGCCTCCAAAATAGACATTCCAAAACACTTCCATCTCCTCTCTAACTCTCATTTAAATGCAGATCAAAACTGACTTGGATTCTTGGGACTTTGTAGGTGCAACCACAGAGTCTACAAGGAAGATCCTTGCCGGCACGGATGTTACCCTAGACTGCCCTTTCAACAAACCAGACCACATACCGCTGATGGAAGTTACGGTGGAATGGGGGATCACGGTTGATCAGCAAACCATCCAGAGACTGGTGTATACGTTTCAGAACCAGAGACCCAAGGTGCATCGGGACGGTTCCTGGGTGGACACGAAGGGCTTGCTTCAGGGCAACGCCTCCCTTCACCTGTTCAATGTCACCGTGGCCGACGAGGGGGTCTACTGCTGTAGAGTGATCATAACTCCCAACACGTACAAAGTCTCCACTCAGCTGGAGGTGTCAGGTGCTGTCTGATGTCATTCGGTCTGCTTCTGGTGTAGCTATCTGGGACCGGTCTCCACCTTCAGAGGAAGGCTGATCTAGGCTTTGTTTCGGAGTAGGTGGGCTGATCTAGGCTCTGTTTCGGAGTAGGTGGGCGGGTCTAGGCTCTGTTTTGCAGTAGGAAAGGATTTATTTTCAGAGTAGGAGAGGAGTTTTGCATTTTCAAACATATCCTAATCTAAATTTTTCTTGGATATGGGCTGGCTTCAGCCTTTTTGAAGAGCAAAGAACTGGCCCTGCTAGAAGGTGTTAGACTAGCAGAAAATGTAGCAGTGATATGCAGTAGAGGCCGCTGACAACAGTACAGTGTGTAGCAAAGTGGGTGCATTTTCATAGGGGCGTGGGAACATGCTGAGGCTGCAGTGGCTGGCGGGTTTCTGAACACACATGGATTCGCATCCACTTTTGGCAACTCTCAAAAGTAAGTTGAGGATGACAAAAGTCATTTCTGAGGCATGGGGCCACCCCCCAAAAAAACAGGTGGCTTGCATATTGCCAGTACCTTGTTTGTAGTGATGACTGTGATGGAAATGTCTTCGGCGTGTTCAGTACCGTTTCATGCAACCCACTGCAGTCATAGACAATGTGCCAGTCCTCCCACTTTAACACGATGCTCCGATGTTTGTCGAGGAGCGGTGGACTTCGTTGTTCCTGTGATGGCATGACTGAGCTGAGTGTACAGGTGTGGTTGACAGTGTCACAGTCAGGCTGTGCCACTGATGAAATGCATTTCAGCCTTGCACTGGTAGAGATTGAACTCCGGGCATTAATACATCTACTCTTCTCCGCAGCCAGACCCGTAATATCACTCCCAGAGACGGCCACAGTCATGCAGGGGGAGACGAAGACACTGATGTGTGATATCACAGGATTCTACCCCGAGCAGCTGACTGTGACCTGGCTGATCCAAAATGGCTCCCGGTTGTCTCGTGGGGTATGCACCGGAATGGCCGCACCCAATCCGGACGGGACCTACAGCGTCAGCAGTCTCCTCACCGTCCAGGCTCCCACCGCGGGGAGCAGAGGGGTGGTGTACGTCTGTCACGTGACGCACAGGTCCCCCCCTGGGTACCACAGCAAAGGTGTCCTGTTGAACGTACAAGGTGGGCGCTTCGCTCTCGTGTTTTACCACAAGGCCGGTGTTGTCATTGTGGAGGGCTCGTTAAAGATTGTCCGAACGATTTCTGGTGCCCCCGTGTTTCTGTGGATTTCTTTTCGTATGCTAATCATTACGTGACTCCATCTATCACTCAGCTCCAGTAGGGCCAGGCTTTGACGTCGTCACACTGATGGCGGTCACTAGTGTTGTCAGTGTTTTTCTGGTCTTCTCCGTCATTGGCGGCGTGTTGGTCCTCTACAGGTACATCCACACAGGTACGTTGACGTCCAGGAGATGATTTGAGTGTGTTGGCGCTGCAGCGGATCGAAACGCTGTACGTCTGGCGTCATGGTGACCGTTGATGTAAATTCTCGTTGACATGATTTGTGTTCCTTTTTCCTCAGTTCCGCCCACTGTTTCTAACATCATAAAACCTACAATCATTCACGCCATGAAGCCGACGGCCTTAAAATGCACCATTAAGTGTGCTCGGCGATTTAGCGAGATCAGGGTGAAATGGTTCAGGATCTCGGCCAATGGGGAATTTGCCGCTGCCTCCGACAGCCAATCGAAGGCCCTTCTGAGTCCAGAGGACCTGAGTGACCAGGCAGACATGCACTCTGAGGGCCAGCACCACGTGTCCACCCTGAACATCTGTGTTTCAGTAAAGGAGGACATGTCAAAGTACCAGTGTGTTGTACTGTACAGAGGCACTAAGATTACCAGGGAAACCACTGTCAGTGTAAAAGGTAATGTAATAATAATAATGAAATGGAATAATTACAGTATGGTAATGTGATGAAGCAGGGTTTCTCTAACTTCTTCTGTCCACAAATATATCTTTGTGACAGGCCCACCTCATTCAGTTAGTAAGGTTTTTGAGTATCATTGTCTGGGGTAAGGGGGGGTATTAAAGAACTGTAACTGCTTGAGTAGCTTTTGACATAAGGCACTATTCTCTTTTCACTTTTCTCCAGTGAATCCAACATTCCTTCAAATCTCCAGCATCCCTCAGATCCCAAAGTTGGAGAGGCCACTGATGCTATGCTGTCGGGTTGAGAAATTCTACCCGGATAAAGTTGATGTTGAGTGGTCAAGAAACGACGGGGAGCCAGTTGGGTCGATCACTAATTACGGACCGTTTTCTGACCACGAGAGCATGTACAGCATGTGGAGTAAGATCGAACTGGTCATGGCAGAGGAGGACAAGAGGGCGGTTTACACGTGCCGCGTTTATCATTCCAGTTTCCCTCTGACAGGATACAGAGACGTTCTCTATCATATCAACACACAAGGTGACTCAAATGATTTATCCAGGGGGCCACATTCAGGCCTGTGGGCCACCAGTTTGAGACCTCTTGGATTTATTTTTAAGCTTAACGGGAACAAACAGATGTGGACACTGATATGCATGTCTGTCTATATTCCAACAGGTTTTGATCATAACCGATTGATTTTGACTTATTAAGACTATGTTCTTCCATTTTGGTGCCTGGTGAATGTGACCTTCTAATTCCTCTGTCAGGTACCCCTCCGAGCGTGATGTTCATCAAGTGTGAGCCTCCAGGGCCTCGGCTGAGCGAGCATTGCACGCTCAACCTCTGTGTCAAAGACTTCTGCCCCGAACAAGTGTCTGTCACCTGGTTTAGGGATGGAAAGGTGATCCCGGCCGGCCAGGTCTTCAACTCCCCGCCGAGCCTGAACATCAATGGACTGTACTCCATGTGGACCTTCCTCAAACTGACCCCCACCCCCGAGGACAGCTCCTCGGAGTTCAGGTGCAGAGTTGAGCACAGTGCACAGACAAAATCGGAGGAGAGAGTATTCACATTGTCGGACATCAAAGCCCGATAGGCCTGGTTCACAATCAGGGAGTACAACTGACAAAGATCTGGGTTGTACAACGGACACCAACACAGGTTGTAAAAATCATTTGATTACAGCAGGCAATGTATGTTTCTGTAAAATAATGTAAACAAGGTGGTGTGGCATCTGCTCACCCTAAGTTGTGTTTTTCAGGAATTAACAGCTAGATATGTATTGTAATGCAGTTATTATTGTACATTAAGTAGTTTAATGTGTTCATATTCATTCTCCGCTCTTTTCCTTGTATTTAAAGACTGGACATTTTGTCATCCAAAATCTGTGCGCTGATCTAGGATAATAATTAATGTGTAAAACGTATCCCAGAAAACGTATCCTAAATCAGCTCTTTGTAAATGCGAGTCCTGCTCCCTGAAAAGGTGTCCTTCTGCCGGGGTAATCATTACAGTCTGGATAAACAGTGTGAATATAGACCGGAATGTGTGAAGCAATAATTTACAGCTCAAATAGCCTGGTTGTTTATGGTTTCCAGTTTGATCATCTTGATTTGTAGCCTACACCAGAGGAATTCTACTGCTACCATGCCAGGGCCAGACATGGCTGGTTTTCTGTTCCACCTCATCATTCGTTTGCCCCCAACTGTTGTCCCTGTTCTTAATAAGTCCCTGATTAGGGGGTTGCAATTGTCAGCTTCGCGATAGAGAGGAGTAGCGGACTAAGGAGTTGGAGTCACAGTCAGTTTCTATACCTTTTAATAGAGCGTAGCTGAATACTGCTCACGGCAGTGAGACAATAACACACAAAGACAAAGGGAGCAGAGGGACATATATACTGGGGGGAAATGACTGGGTGATGATCAGGTGCGCTAAACGAGACAACAGGTGTGATGAGTTGATGAGATGGGCGGTGGTGTCAGAAGGCCGGTGACTTGGAGCGCTGAAGCCTGCCTCCTGCAGGGGGACCACTGGCAGCAGATGGCGCAGGCGTCACAGAAATGAATAACTGCTTTTAGGGCCTGAGTTCAACACCCCTGTCTTAACCCACATTAGTCTCAACTTCTAATGTAACTGGAATGGTGTTGCGTTGTGATACGTAAGCAGCCACGTTTGACAGACCTCTGGCACTGCTAAAATGGCAGCTACGTAACTTTTACGCCAAAATGCGGATCACAAATGTGCAAAAACAAGAGTAGCCCACACGTAGGCCTGTGTTGGCCTTCATGTTACCATTTTGGATTTTTACCGAAGAACTGAGAGGTGCAAAATATGCTTCAGTTTCGCCCAACTCATTGATTCAGTTTTGTTACATTTATAAATCTTAAAGACACAAACATTATAAAGATCGCAAATATTTGGCAGAAGCATATAAAAAAAATGTCAACTAACAAAGATGCTACACCGGATTAAAAATGTCAGAATGCACAAATAGTGACAGATATGTAAGGCATTCAACAGCGTAGCAGCTACAATATCAGAACATGTAAGGTTAATTCCCTGTAACTGAACTACAACTGAACAGTGTTGGCTACAATTAAAGCGTCTGAAACCCTGAAATGTTTGTAAGTGCAAATAAAACAATTACCGAACATCATGTGAGCAAATGTCACAGCGAGCAACATTTACAAACACAATGATGAATAGGCCCATAACAGTGATCAATAAATCCTTTTGAAAATAACTTTTCCTGTCAAAGATGTCAAAATATTTGTCAATGCTATATATCTGGGTTGCCTATAAAATTGGTTCCACAATACTTTGTATTATTCTCACACCCCATACAGTATGGCCCTGGTCAGGAATGATCAGTTCCATGATTTTTCTGAATCTACAAGACTACATTTGTTGTTTGTACAAAAAATATGAAATCGGGTAAAAAATGTTTCTGTGACCAGAAAGTTAATCGCCACTGCATGATTTGGTCCCGAGTAGTGGAAAAATGTCATGAAAAACATCTGTATCCGTCATACTAAACCAATCCGTCTTAAAATAAAGGCAACGTGGCCAGTGTTTATGTAAAATATTAGATAGAAAATCGGGAAGGAAGTTAAGTGAAATGGTTTTAGCTGAAGTCCCGGGTTGTGACTATCATTGGGGCAACCAAAGTCCAGGTATAGAGGACAAGACAGACCCAACTGGAAGAAATCTTCACCCAAACTGCCGGCCACTTGCTGCTCATGTCGTTGTAGTCCGCGTAAGGGCTGTACGGGGAATAAAACAATCTGTTTTCAAACAGTATACAGTGTTATGTTCTCACAAGTAAACTTCATATATGATAGGGAAGTGAACACAAAAAGAAAATCTCAATCAAATTGAAGGTACCCATTAAGAAGAAGATACCCATTAAGAAGATAACCAATTAAGAAGATACCCATTTAGAAGACACCCCATTAAGAAGATACTCATTAAGAAGAATCATAACCCCATAAGAAACTAGGAGCCCTAAAAAGACACCAACCTTGGAGCCCCATGCATTTACCTAGCTGCTCAGACACATCTAAAACCCACAACAACTCAAGATAGGAGGTGCACCAAGATGTGGGTCAAACACCTGACCTCCTTCCCAGAATCTAACTGCTGGTGCACAGAAACCCGTAACAGTACAGGACTGTTTAGGTCTTAGGAATTTGTGGCTCTAAATAGGGTCTTTGCTAGCTTCCATGGGCACAAAGCCAGGCTATGTCTACAAACACTGCAAACAGAAACAACTTTTTCCGTGCCCTTCTACGATCTGCTGGCCATAACAGAATAGTGCCAGTACAGTTCAAAGAAAGACATCCCTTGCATTCTGAGTTGAACGCGGGGGTTAAGATCTGGATCCATTCTCAGAGATGTCAAACAAGATGACCATGGTATGTTTTTGTGAATGCCCTCTACACAGCCCAGACTAAAACCCATTGCCTATGAGAGTTATAACCAGTCCCATATTGTTAAGTTATACATTTTGAGCTTCTGTGAGAATTGTTCTTTGTTTATTGATTCGAAGCCTGCTAGATTACTTTTGAAATGTTCTTAGAATCTGATATCAGCTGTATGCTGATGCCCGAATGAGCAGAAGACCTTGGTGAGCAAGCCCTTTCCCTAGAAATGATTGTGGCCACAACACAGGGCGCCAGCCTTCAAACTATCTTATCTATAAGAACAGCTGCAAGAATGGCTCCAAGGTAAAGTTGCATGTGTGTCTCCTTTCTTGTCCTTCCAATTGCAGCAGAACAGAAACCCACAGTAGAGCAGTCAGGATGCCGGTGAACTTTGATCTAGAACTATAGTTGCCTTGAAAATGTAGCATTACATCTTATTTTCATGTTTGTGCAACTTGTTGCTCTCCTACATATCTTCAGCAGAAGACATAATTCTTGGGAACTGACCAGGGAGTTAGATATTAAGTATACAGCAACAATGTGAATTCAGGAACTACTGATTTCCCTTCCTGTTCCCGTGCCATTAAGAAATGAAAGCTGTTGTCAGTGTTTGAGAGGGTATTTTTGCACGTTTTTGTTTGGGTTATGGCTACTACACTGGTGTAGTCACCTCTTACCCTATGTGGCCTTGAGCCTGCTGGTAATCTGTTCTAACTAATCATTAACTGCAACCACCTGCTGTCCCAGGTCTAAATAAATCCCTGATCAAAGAGTTGCAAAGAAAAGGAGTGGAACTGGCTTTGAATACCAGGATTTGAATTTCTATTGTACACCGGTTTTCTATTGCCTTTTTTTTTCCCATTAGTTACTCAGGAGACACTGAGGGCACGTCTAACCCAGAGGAGAAGTCCCATCTCAAACTGACCAGTGGTTTAAACATCAGGGCAACCCCCTTCCCAAACCACCTGCTGTAAACCTGAACCTCAGCTTCATTGTAATTGGTGGACACCTGGCTGTTATTTGGTGAGGTCACTTTTAGACTGGTTGATGTTACTTTTTTAACAGGAGCTTAGCAATATCAACTGTCCTGTCAATCAGCTGTGATTTTCTACTTTGGTAGAAATGTTACTCTGTCCTCGTTATGAACCTGCATCGCCTAAGTTCTGTTTCTGTCTCACTTCCTGTTAGATTGTCAGACTGGTCTGGGTGGTATCGTGTTTGGTTCATGGCTGTAGGTGTAAGCTGTCTCTAAGACTGTAAACTGCACTACTTTGTATCCATAGACCGGTCCTTACGTCAGAGGGCAGTGCCTGCTCCAGACAATGATAGGGAGTTGGATCGGTCAAGGGCAGTTTATACAAGAATGTCAGCCAATTAACTGTTGCAAGACGGAGTCTGTTCTCATCCTTGTACATTGTGTTCCTCTACTGTATGAAAAGGGGACTGGCCCTAGTTTCGTAGGAAGAACTTGGATTGCAACTCCCTCCCAATGTGCACAAAAACATAACTCAGCTATACGCTATAATTATTGGTGACTTCCTAGTTGTCTTTCCCAATAACCTAACAAGACTTAACCCCTTCTGATTCTGGGGTTATTAAATGAGAACATTCTAAACCTAAATATCACATTGTAAATTTGTTCCTATGAAATCTATAATCTTAAAGTTTGGTTTTAAACCTAACCAGAACCTTAATCACTGCATAGGGATTGGGTCCATAGCAATGGACAGGGAGATCAGCCAATTAAAAGTAGATTTGCTCGCTGTACACACGGAGGGACAAAGCAAGGTTTGACTGCGGACAACACTTCCCGAAACCTGTGTGGTTTCACTGACCTGTACCAGTTGGTTAGGGTCATCATGATGTACAGCGAAGCCAGGCAGAGCATGAAATGGAAGAAGGAGTAGCTGTACTGGACCGCGTCCCTCTCGTTGTCCTCCACACGCCCGGCGCCTTTCCCTGTCCGGGACTCTTCGTCTGGGGACCCCTCCAGGATAACGGTCTCGTTGGTGGTCATGGTCAACTTGCTCACCTGGCTGTTGTTGGACGAGCGGATGCTGCAGGGACGCAACGTTTTCCGTAAGCTCCACGCTCGATCTCAACAAGCACAAACTCATGATGATACATGCATCTGAGAGACAACCGTGGATGTGGAACTGATAATTACATTAGTCCAGTGAAACCCATATGTTTAAGAATTGGTATCTTATAAGAATGTGAGGTTGTAGTCCGTTCATGGGCACCGACCAACCATACCTGGAGTAGAGGATGCAGGCAATGAAGATGCCCAATCCCACAATGCTCTGGGCATCCCACCACTGCAAATAGGGGGAGGAGAGGCTGGGCTCCTCCGTGCCGATGATCACCACAGCCGTCTGGTTCTCAATCTCCAGGGGGGCGAGCGTGGGCACCAGCGTCTGATGGAAGATGCTCAGCAGGTTGGGGTTGCATGCCCGGTCTAATCGGGGTCCAGGGGAGGGTGCCCGGAATTTAAATAATTATTAGAGCAGAATTATAATATTTAGCTGCACAGGTGAGCTTGAACTTTGCAAAGGAGGTTAAACGGTAGAAAATCATAAAGAATGAACAAGGTGAACCAGGGAAAGGACCCAGTGCTGTTGTGCCACCAGTGGATCTCACCAGGCTCGTTGGTCATGGCCGACCAGGTCAGATACATGGTATACATGGTCATGAAGGAGGACGGGAGGAGGCTGGATCGGGGCTGGGATTCCTAAACAAGACCATCGAACCAAACATCTGTGATTTCTGAATGGATTCCAAAGCACCACGACAACAGTGACATCAGCATCAATTTTTCTTTTTACAACTGGGTCCTGGGATTTGATGTTGACCACATGACACACACGTGTTTTTGAAGTGGTTCTTGAATCCTGACCCTCAAAGGAGCTATGGCCGGCAGTTTGTCTCAGCAGTCCCCCCGATAATCAAAACACCGGTGAGCCAGGTTCATATGGTTACAGGGAAACATCAAAAGGCCACCGTAACAATTCAACAGAACTACCATAAGCCTCTGTAAATACAGACCGGGCCACGCTAGGAGCAAGCTGGATTATACTGTCCACCGTATACAAAAGCAATTGCACTCAATTGTGAAGATAAAACAAGCACTGAATTCATGTTTTGGCTGTGTACTTAAGGCTGAGATGGTCGCGGGCCGCTTTCCAAGCCACATCACATCAGCATTCAGGACAGACAAAGGCTGCCGCTCAGACCACTGGATTCCCCTAAGCAACACCTTCAGTGAATGTTGATGAACAAGGCCTCACCTGCACGCTGGGAAGGATGGAAACAACAGACGCTACGACACAGAACAGCATGTTGAAGCTGATGAAGAACTTGTTGAGCTGGCAGCCCTCCGGAATTGTGTAGAACATGAACATCAGGACGACGGCGACAAGGGCCACGGTGTAGTTGAATCCGGTCACAGCCAACAGGGCTAGCCGTTAGACGGTAAAGAGAACATATTCAAGTTCAGTTCTGTGGTGTTTTGTCTTGATCTTATGTTGTACTTATGGCCTTACAGTTCATCATGTATTTTCATGTGGTACAATTCATCTCACATAAAACATCCGCAACACTAATCTATAAAACATCGCTAAATTGGACGGACAGACATCATTGTATGCTGTTTTTGATTGCCCTTTTCTCATTTAATTTAACGGTTTCCGCAATGTGTGTTCATAAATAGATTTGAACTAAACATTGACTTGTTAGGAGCACCAGCGTTTCAGCATTACTAACCTGCGTACCAGCCCTTGGAGTTATTGGTCTCCATGTTGTCCACCCACGACTCATTCCAGGAGTGGGCAAAGTCTACCAGCAGGACCAGCTGGATCAAGATGAAGAGAAATGCCCCACAGGTACCCACCACAAACCACACTACACACACACACCACACAAGGACAGGCACAGAGACCATCAGCAAACCCAATTATCCAATACCCCTATCGAATATAATGTCACGAGTACATCACAATTACAACATATTACATGACTAAACGAATCAATAATTTAGTGTTACCAGATCAATGAAATGAAACAACAACACCAAGAGTATATCCATCATGATCATGCTGACTGTGCACAGAGTTCTTGTTCAACCACATTAATTAATCCCAATAACTGTACAAAGACAAACTCACATCATATCATAATGTTCTCACCGTGAGTAAAAGGCCCCTCGGGAATGTAAAAGGCACCGACAGTCAGGGCAACCATGGCAGCGATCTTAAAGAACCAAAACCTGCGAAGGGATGTGATTTCATTCTGTTACTTAATCTTCCACACAACATATTAATTAAAAAAAATACGTTTCATAGACCTCCGGGATCAGTAGAAAATATATAAAAGCTATAATGCCAAAAGCAAATGGTCATCCCAACTAATTATAGAGTTCATGTGTTTCAGACCCACCCATTGCTCCAGGTGTGTAAAATCCAGCACACAGCCATGACATCTCCATAGACAAAGACTCACAGCACAGTGGGTCGTACCGAAGAGCTCAGTGACTTTAAACTTGGCACTGTCATAGGATGCCACCTTTGCCCCAAGTCAGTTCTCCCCTATTAGATCTGTCCCGGTCAACCTTAAGCGCTGTAATTGTGAGGTACAATAACAACAGCCCAGCCACAAAGTGGTAGACCACACAAACTCACAGCGGGTGGCTGCTGAGAGCTGAAGCAGATACAATTCTATCACCTACAGCATCACTCACCAGAGTTTCAAACAGCCTTCAGAAGCAACATCAGATTCAAATAAACAACATCAGATTTCCTACTGCAAAACCTTGTGGAAAGACCACGGAAAAGTGCATCTGTTATAGCTGTCGTGGGTGGGGGGCGACCCACTTTTAATGCCCATGGTTTTGGAATGGCATGTCCGACAAACTCATATGCTGCAGATTAGAATAGTCGGCTGTCCACATACTTTTGGCCATATAGTATATGTTAAAAGACTCTTAAAGTACTAGTACTGAAACAGAAAATATTAGAGAGGCATTACTGAAAAAGGTGTCTATAATGACATGCTGTCTATAATGATCTTTTTTATGTTCAGTTCACAAAATATTCAATATTCTGTATGTCAAAGTCTCTTCTAAAAACATGCTCACACTTCCTATTGACAATAACAGGGGAAGTTGACTTAATGGGACACATGGGTTTTCAGGTGGATTATTTCAGAACTATATGTAATACAGGCAGCACACATATTAATGTAGAAGTACTGAAAAAGATGTTCCTTTCTGATTGATTATAAAAGGCAAATGATTGCATAATCTACTACTTCTATTCTGGACAACTTTTTGTGAAAAGCAACCTGAACAAACTGCAAATGCAGGCGACTGTAATTTTTTGTCAATCTTGAAATAGTCCTTTAATGGTTGGAACATCAATCTTTGGGCGCCGATTACCATGTTGACAACAAGGCTCAGTATTCGTATTATTTCTCAGATAGTGTTTCTTGCTCATCTTAATCAAGGATGTCAATCATTTTGAATATGACTGCAAATGGGTCTTGGTACTGTACTGTGTCTGACTGTCACTAAAAGCTCTACTTCACTGTTTAGAAGGAGCACAATGGCCCAAAGACTATGAACTCCGAAACACGTTGTATAACAGTCTATTTCATTTAAATTGCCATTGGTTATGGCAGAGCTGGTTGCAGTGTGCTAATCATATGACCTGCAACAACAAACAACAGCGTTTAGACAGTACGTCACTGTTAGTTAAAAGCGTTGAACATGCTGTTGTGTTGTTTGTTTCGACCTAAATATGCACTTCAGAGCTTTTGTGTAATGTCTGCCAGAGGTCCCACTGGTAAACACTCAGCACGTGATTCGTACATCCTCAGACACTTCTGAAACTTTAGTGAAAGAGGAACCCTCAAAGACTCTGAGAAAAAAAATGACTAAAGGCATTGACCTTCCTTCTGATGTTTAAGTCAAAGTCGGCAATTAGGTTTTTCTACATGTGGTATGAAGTAGTGTTGCGTGAACACCTTACGTTGTGTTTTAGATTGTTTGATGTGCGCATTTGTGTCATTTTGTTTACCCATTGTGGATGGCGGCGCGTGAGTCGCGGCTATTCTTCACCTTGAACATGAGCAGAGAGAACGCCAGGAAAAACATGCTCATGCCAAAGCACACCCGGTACACAGCTTTGTAGCCCACGAAGATCTCACAGTTCATATTGGCCTGGATGCCCGGGTTAGAAGAACCCACTCCGTCTTCACAGAACCCAGGGATCTACAAGCAGACAGACATAGAGAACCACCATTCCGCTCAGTCTCATCTGTCCATCCCAGCATTCCTGTAGCCTGGTTGCAACATTTCTGAGTTCAATAAACTAATACTCTGGGTTTTGGTACCGTTACACACACACACACTCCTGGTCTCACTCGTAGGAATTGACCCGATCGGCCTGGTTCGTACCTTTTTCAGCTGTTCGTCCACTCCTGGCGACAGCATGATGCATGCTACGATGGTTCCCACCAGCAGGATGAAAGCGTAGACAACTCGCGTCACTGTGGAGTTCCTGCTGTTGGGGCAGCAACTGCACAGCAGGCATGATGCCCCACCACACAGACAGGGCACCTGGGAAGAGGAAAGATCACAGTCCCAGAGGAGAAAGATCACAGTCCCAGAGGAGAAAGATCACAGTCCCAGAGGAGAAAGATCACAGTCCCAGAGGAGAAAGATCACATTCCCAGAGGAGAAAGATCACATTCCCAGAGGAGAAAGATCACAGTCCCAGAGGAGAAAGATCACAGTCCCAGGAATGACGTTGTGACAGGTAAGAAGTGCAGGGGGACCTGATGCACTGTGTCTTTAGTACCGCCGCCATTGGTGAAAGAGGGGGAAACTATGGCCAAACGTACCTGCAACGTTGTAGGTCAGCTAGGGTCAGCCCATTGAGGGCTGGGCTGATTAACCTCAGTACTCAGTAGTAATAAATAGCGATAATAGGCCTTAACCAAATCCGAAGAGAATTAAGACAATACAGCGTGTGTGTGTGTGTGTGTGTGTGTGTGTGTGTGTGTGTGTGTGTGTGTGTGTGTGTGTGTGTGTGTGTGTGTGTGTGTGTGTGTGTGTGTGTGTGTGTGTGTGTGTGGGTGTCTTAGGTCTAACTATACTCATGGGGACCCCATGAGTATAGTAAAACCAGAAGAAATTGGAATCGTGGGAACCTTTTGCCGGTCACCATGAGGCAAAAGTCAATTTCTGGCTCTGGGTTTAGGTTTAGGGTCAAACTTACAATTAATTTTAGACTTAGAATTGGGGTTTCTTTATGGCCCAGGCATGGTTGGTTAAGTTTAGGGTTAAGGTTAGCCGTTACACCAAGGTAAAGTTTAAGCATACATTTTACTTTTTTGAGGTTAAAGTTAGGGTTAGGGTTAGAATAGGGTTAGGTTAAGGTTAGGGTAAGGGTTAAGGTTAGGGTTAAGATTAGGGCAAGGGAGCATGCAATTTCTATTTTCTGATTCCCATGAGGTTAGCTGTACAATCTTGTGTGTATGTTTGTGTGTGTGTGTGTGTGTGTGTGTGTGTGTGTGTGTGTTTGCGTGTGTGTGTGTTTGCGTGTGCGCATGTGTGAGCCCAGACAGAGAAATACTAGATCTGTTATAACCAGCCAAATATCTGAATTTGACCAGGTGATGTCACTTTGAGGGAAAATCTATTTTTCCAGAGTGTGCTGGAAAATTCCCATGGATGCAGGCCCCTTTGTCTTAAGACAGGGGACTCCTTGGAACACCCGGTAGCTTTACCCGGTGTTCCAAGGAATTCCCATGGATGCAGGCCCCTTTGTCTTAAGACAGGGGACTCCTTGGAACACCCGGTAGCTTTACCCGGTGTTCCAAGGAATTCCCATGGATGCAGGCCCCTTTGTCTTAAGACAGGGGACTCCTTGGAACACCCGGTAGCTTTACCCGGT
>JACXGJ010001582.1:0-79848 GCA_016801105.1 Esox niger | reverse complement strand
TCTACATCCCTCCTCAGTCTGAGCATCTCTACATCTCTCCTCAGTCTGAGCATGTCTACCTCTCTCCTCAGTCTGAGCATGTCTACATCTCTCCTCAGTCTGAGCATGTCTACATCCCTCCTCAGTCTGAGCATGTCTACATCTCTCCTCAGTCTAAGCATATCTACATCCCTCCTCACTCTGAGCATCTCTACATCCCTCCTCAGTCTAAGCATGTCTACATCTCTCCTCTGTCTGAGCATGTCTACATCTCTCCTCTGTCTGAGCATGTCTACATCCCTCCTCAGTCTAAGCATGTCTACATCCTTCCTCAGTCTGAGCATGTCTACATCCCTCCTCAGTCTGAGCATCTCTACATCTCTCCTCAGTCTGAGCATGTCTACATCTCTCCTCTGTCTGAGCATATGCGGTTACATTTAGTGACTCAGCATGTATTCCCTGCGTGTTGGGTGAAACACAGGGCTTTGCATTTTCCTCTAAGAGGATCATTTTAAAATCCACTAAAATCTGTTGGTCTCTTTCCAATATTTCATCCACCATTTGCCATGCTTTGGAGATTGTCCTGCATTCATGCCGTGCTCAACCATGCTTTGCTCACGCAGAAAGCACATCAACAATCCAGAGCCCATTCATTCTGCATGCAAACCAGGCATGAATGCAGGATTAAAAAAGGCAATCTCATCTGCAGTGACTAGTGAAAACCGTGCATTGGTTGACAGTGTGCACAGCGGAGGTGCCCCTGGCCAATGATAGTCCAGACAGCTGTTCATCTCACAGTGAGAAGAAGACTATCAAATTAGTCAAATCAAAATATGTTTAGATTCTCAGTCTGAGCTGAAGAAAAGTACCGTAGCAAAACAGACAACATGTTCTCCTTTCATCATCTAAGGGATAATATTGTTCAGTAGAAGTTGAATATGTAATTGCCTGAGAAAGTCTAGAGATAGACTTTTTGTTGTTTTCTCATTAGATTTCAACAAAAGAAAATAAGCAATTAAATCAGATGAAGAGAAGAGCAGTCTGTGCTAGTCCTCATTGAGTTGAATTGTCTTTATCTGATTTCCTGAGCTGGTAATGGCAGATGAGTAACACAAGCTAAAACCAGACGGTTTGTTCTCATGCAAAAGTGATTTTTCAAGTATAAACAGCGAACAAAGTAGGGAGCTAGTCGTGACATAAAAGCCACTTCATGTTTTCCTGTCTGATAAAGAAGTGCGTCTTGGGGGTATGTCATTGGGGCTCGCAGGCTACAGAGAATCATTTCAGAAAACACTTGCAGACAGTGCATAGCTTTTGCTTCAGTTCTTTTGTTTTTCTACGGTAAGGGCATAGTATTTCCATCACAATAGCTTAAACCAGATCTTCAGAGAGACAGATATATTTTTGCTTGTTTTCACTGGCTGAACACAAATGATAATGTCCTCCAGACAGCTTTTCAGTTAGGTTCATCTAAAATCACATGTCACAAAGCACATCCTTTTATAGGGGAGCTTCATAAAGTTTTTTTGAAAATGTGATGATGTTTAGCTACAATACAGTCAGATTGGCATGTCTATCGCTTTTCAGATGCCCCCATTCCAAAGAGCACGGTTCCCTGTGGCAAGGCCCACAACGCTGAGTGAGCATGCATGTGTCAGAAATGAACACATGGCTGACCTGCTATAGGCTCCTGCTTGACACAATGCAGCCATGTCATCACAGTTTGCATATTAGTCATGTAGCAGATGCTCTGCCCCAAGAGCCAATTACAGTTAGTGCATTCATCTTAAGACAGCTGGGTGGCACAACCAGTACACCTTGCTCAAGGAAGTAGCTATCAGCAAAGTCAGTGCAAAAGCAAAGTCAGAAGGGAGAAAGAAAAGAAAAAAAAACTGCAAGCATTAGTTCGCAAAATACAATAGTGAGTGGAGGGTTTCGGAAAAAAGGGAGAGGGGCGAGATGGAAGCTGGTTCTACCATTTGGGTGCCAGGACCGAGAGTAGCTTTGACTGGGCAGAGGGGGAGCTTTCCACTTGTAGCGGTGGGATGGTCAAGATGTTAGAGGTGACAGAAGAACTTGGTTAGCAATGCAGGGTTTGAGCCTTGTAGGATATTAGGAAGCGGCAGTTCCCATTGCTGGCCTAAAGGCAAGCACCGTGATCTTGTAGTGGATATGAGCCTCAACTGGAAGCCTGTGCAATGCGTACAGGACTGGTGTGAAATAGCGTGTGGTTGGGAATGTTGAACGTCAGGCAGGCTGCGGTATTCTGAATAAGCAGGGGTTTGA
Source organism: Esox niger (assembly GCA_016801105.1). Lineage (NCBI taxonomy): Eukaryota > Metazoa > Chordata > Actinopteri > Esociformes > Esocidae > Esox > Esox niger. The sequence goes on along the minus strand of JACXGJ010001582.1, from coordinate 77,583 downwards.
TGGCATGGGCAGGTAGTTTCCTCAGCAGTGTTCTCAGCACTTGGTTTTGTCATGCTACCACATAAGAAAAGTACTATGCTTGGCAGTTTTGCTTGGACATTGCACCAATGGATATTATGTGTTGGTCATAGGATCGTATCGTTGAATTCATCATTGTGATCTTTTAAAAAGAATAGAAACGAGGAAAGTGAAAAAAGTGGTACTGATGCATCTTATTAAACAAGGAATGCGAAACACTAACACGTTTTCCTCAAACACAAAAATAATGTGTGTCACTGACTCTGTGGCAAATTGTTAAACACCTTTACAATGAATAAGCCCTAAAACATTGCCCCCCGCACTGCTCCAAGACTGTGTTGGTGTAAACGGCATTTCTCTGGCCGGCGCCTCTTTAGCACTCTGCGCACTAAGCCAGACAGACATGGCAGTTCTCCATCATCACTCATATCCTGAGCATAATGCTGGGACACAGAGACAGATGGAGTGTCCCACCATTTTTTCTACTGAACATGATGTTTGCAAGAAATGGCAAAAAAATACTGATAGAAGTTGAATTTCCTACAATTCAGTTTGGCTTTTGATATAATTTAGTTTGGCTTTTGACATGTTTGATAATGAGTGTAGATATATATCGTCTGCCATATGTTGTATTGAGTTACCTATCTACTACAAAACAAAACAGTGTGGTACCACAGGGAAGCCAGTTTGAGACATCGCTGTTCTGTTTTTACAAATAATCTACCACTTGTCTAAAGCCTGTGTCTGAAAAAACATTGTATTGATTACAAATCACTTGTCGAGATGTAGGTCTGAATAATGTGAAAAGCAAGTTGTGCATACCAGACTGCAAGACAGCAAGCTGTCAGGGTTAAAATACAGTACAAAAATATGTTGACAGCAGGGAAAATAATTCACAAGTGCCTTTGTTTGTCTCAAAAGTACAGAGGCCGAAGAAAAAATATAGGAAAACTGTGATTTTTTTAGCGTTAAAACCAAAAGCAAATACTATATATTTTTGGCAACCTTCTGGACAAATCTAAAGAACTAGATTAAAGACTGGTGACCCTTGTCATTAATCTAGTCTGTGGTACAGTGCAGTTTCCTGCAGGGTATAAATTGCTGCTCAACAGGGTTTGAGAATGAAAGCATTCAGCTCCCCAGTACCACGGTCAATATGGTAAAGACCAAATAACTGTCAGAGGATAAAATCCTTAAAAAAGACAATCCCAAGTTGCACATACATCTCCCAGGACCTTGCAACCCTTGATGGAAAAGTTGTTGAAAAAGTTTGATGCCCATATTACCCCATTTTACTGGTCAACGGCCCAGGATGTGGTCACAAGAAATGTTGAAAGTTTCACGATTCCCAAAGCACATCACAAAACTTCGAAAGATCAACACGAAGACCTGAAGTTTCAACCTGCAAAATTCAAAACACATTTAGCCGAGAATCCCAGTAAGAACCATCAGCTGACATGATAAGGATCACCGCATTTACCTAACAGCCAAATGTGGTGGATGTCTGACATTGTTGTGGGTTTAAGTGGGGCTGTGGGTTTCCCTCCACCAAATAGCATGTACTGTAATCACCTAAGCATGATGTCTTTGATGCATTTATCTAGATATTCATATGGGCGAATCTCTGAGACAGGTGCTATTTGGATCATACAATTTTTTAAAGAAATGACTCAAATAATTATATTTCTGATCACAACATCTGACTGTGGACTAGCTAAACCTTTGAGAAAATACATTTTTGCATCTTAGGCATGAAATCCTAATTGTTATTTGACATTTCTTTTGTCGCTAAGTCTTTTTGAGTTTAACCCCTTCAGACAGCTGGTGAAGGACTGGCCATAAGGATGTTCGGGACTTTCCCAGTGAGCTGGGCCGACCAGCGGCCGCTCATTTCGTACAACGTTTCTCATTACAATCAGAATTTTGTGGGCCGCTTAGCCTGACTTCAAATTCCCTTTCCCTGTTTCTATCTCTCTGGGGTATAAAGGTCTACACAATGCAACAGACCAAATATTTAAATATTGAAGAGGGTGGAGGAGTGACTCCTGCATAATAAAATTTGTCCAACATTCAAAACGGGATTGGTCAATATGTTAAGCAAATGTATTTTCTGTTTTTATTAACATGGAGAGGAAAAGGAAAGGTGGTACAAAGAAAGTAGAGGAAAATGACAACGGTCTCTTGAAGCAGATGCTGGCAAGTGCAGCACCATAATGGAGGTGTTTCAACAGCCTATTAAGAATGCTGCTGACAGTGCTTCTCCATCACACCATGCACCATGTCGACAAAATGTGATATTGCAATACTGGTCATGAATATTGCGATACTGATATTCATTTCGATATTCTGAAACATATGTATGCAGTTGCATTTGCTTCATTGCACATGTAAACATTCCACTTGAACATACATTATTCTTAATACTTGTACATTTTCTGCTATCTTCCATATGCACTTTTGGTTACACGCTAACTGTATTTCGTTGTACTATACTTGTACTGTTCATTGACAATGAAGGTGAATCGAATCTAACATTTTTCTTAGAATATGAGAAAAATTCAGTCTCTACAGTATAGGACAGCTTGTCAACTCTCAAACAGGGCCAATCACAGGTATTGGTTTTTTAGACACGGTACCTAATAAACACAAAAAACAAAATCTTTTTGAAAATAAATAACAATAGGGGTTTTCCAGTAGGAGTTCACCCCTAATGATTGAATGGACACAGACCGTAAACTAGTGACCCATCATTTTGTACGCTACTGCAAACGGAATCTGAATGATGTTCCCTAGAAGAGTTTGGTGTTTCAGCCTATGTAAAGGTGCCTATTGGATTTCTTGGCAGCGCATACATCATTTGAGATTTTTTAAATTGATCATATCTCAAATCGTGTGCAAAAGCGTTTTAGATGCATTGCCTATAGCTAAAATCGGACAAACATTCATTCTTCATCGCAGTCTTCTAAATTCCGGACTCCATTTAATGCTAAGATGCTTATATTACAGTTAAACTTCAATCAAATTAATTTATAAAGCCCTTTTTACATCAGTTGTTACAAAGTGCTTTTACAAAACACCCCGCCTGAAACCCCAAACAACAACAGCGTTGAATTTCAGTGGCTAGGAAAAACTCCCTAAGGAAGCTGAAAACTCAGCTCAGAGGGGTGACCAATCCTCTTCTGGCTGTGCCGGGTGAATGTTTAGAGTACAAGTTATAATAATAAAATGTAGGCTGAGTCCAGAGTCTATTAAACCAAGTCCAGGTCAGAAGAATGACCAGATGGACAAGATGCAGGGAAAACCTGGGGGGAGGGTGTCAGCAAAGTGGCAGCTGGAATTGCTGGGTATCGTCTTGATCTGCAACACAAGCGGGAGGACTTTGGACAGGGATATTTATTTTGGATCAAACTTTGGTAATGCTTTTTGTAACCAAGATCACAATGACAGTTACAGTCTATCACAAAGACTATCACTCTCTTTTTGTCCTTTTCTTTCGCTGCTTTGCCTTGTTTCACTATCTCTTCACTCACACGCTGTTGAAGTATGCACATGCCACGTGGTATGCTCCATAGGGTATGTTCGCGTAGGGGATCCGTTTCCTCACACTTGCAAATTATTTTCTTACAATTTTGATGTAATAAAATATTAATATATTTCCTTTGTTGGTCATGTGAATATTCCTAAATATATATAATATGTATACTGTTAAAACAAGTTACATTTAGACCATAGTATGCTGAAATTAATAGATTATAGTATAGTCAACCGAAATGATACAGAGCCTGAGAAAAGAGAAAGGATGGAGGCAGGGTACGATACAAAGAGATAAACACCCTAGCAAAGAATAAAGATGCAGACAGCTGAAATGAATGCAGAAGGATCTGTCAGTAGTTGATAAACCTACTTCACAAGCCCGTTATCTGGCTGTGTGAATATGATTTGAAAAGATATTCAAGTAAATTCTTGTAGATCCTTAATAAGACGTCCCTTGTTTAAGATCACTTATTCTAAGTAAAAATTTTATTTTAAAATACCATTTGACTGATCATGAGAACTTTATGAAACATCGGCTTTCATATTTTATCAAAAATATGCATTAACATTAGGATTTGATTGGGCTGTCTGATTATCCTTGTAATTGTACACACAGTTCGACATAAGTTAACCTCATATTTCTTCTCATCATCAAAATGTTAACAAAAACATAAAATAACAGGGTTGAACTATGTGTGATGGGGTTGAACAGGGTTGATGGGATGATCAATATTTCAATATGGTATTGATGTATTTATCTGGTTAATTATATTATGTTCAATAAAATGTGAATTTTATTAAAGTAGACAAGAGGCAACAATCCGATTTTTCATCTGTCATATGAAAAAAGCATGAAACAAACAAACAAAAAATGTAGTTTTCTTTGAAAACACCAATGTCTGTTCTGACCATCTCTGCAAACCTATGTTTTCCATACTAACCTTAGAAATGATTTGCTTATCGCTTTCATTTCTGGTATTCTGGTATTTTCTCTACATGTCAGTAATTAGGGCTTCATTGAGTAGTAAGATTTGTCTGATTCTGCTGCAAATTCTTGCCCAGTATTCAGACTGGTTGTGTTGCAGATCAAGACGATACGTGCTGCCACTCTGCTGAGTGGTTGCTCTGCATATTGATTATCAAGACTTTGCGGAAGCATGCTGATATTCCTCAAAGCTGCCCTTCTGTCTTTTCTTTTAGCATCCCTCCACCTCTTGCGCATATGTCGTGAAAACATTTACATTAAATAGCATGAAGTATTATTTCAGACAGTTTACGTCAAAGTCTACAATTAAGTAATCTACTTAAGAAAGTAAGTAGTGTCAAACATTCCGCCCAGTCACAATGATTCAACACAGTTGTAATAACATTTTACAATGTTGAATATGACAAGTTTTTGGTTAATAGATTAGATTAGATTAAACTTTACTGTCCCTGGGCCATTAAGTGTAATAGTAGCCATAGTTACATATTTATCTAGGACAATAGCACCACATGACACCATCAAATTTTAATATTGTGCAACAATTTTGTTAAATATTTCCTGAACAATTGTTTATTTAACAATTGTCTATAATTTATTCCAACAAGATAATTGAAATTTTGAGCATGATAATCTCAATCTGACAATAAAAACAATGAAATACAAGTAAGAGAACATTCTGACACTTGCCTACGATGCAGCATGTTCTTTAAAAGACTTGTGTGATGTCACTTTATCAATGCTGATGTCGTAGGGTATGAGACATTATTTTTAGGGGGTAAATCGTATGGCATGACAGAGTTGAAAACAAACTGGGATGTATTTCAATATTGCAATTTCATTTTTTTTCTGAAAGACTCAGTTTCAGAAAGTGCTCAGTTCGAAAACACAATTATATTAGCAGCAACATTTTGGTATCAAGTGCAATTTTATTTGTTTCATATTGAATGAAAATGTAACAATAATCAGTGAGGACATGCAAACATTTTGTCATCTACTACTTAGACAAGCTGTTTTTTATTTTGTTTTCCATCATAATGCAAAGACCCCTGGTTCTATTAACTGATGGCTTTCAAATCCATTCTGTGGTTTCCTTTAATCGAAAATGTCTGGGGGACTTAAAGTGCACCCGACTCAGAAAATCACCCATATGTCGATGGGAACCTACATAAAATGGAAGGCAGAACATTCACACAGTGTATGCATCCTGGTTTCAACCCCACAGCTGGCAACAGGGCACATTTCCCATCCCATTTTAATTTATCATTATTTATTAGATGATTAGTCTGTGGTATTTTAAGGAGGCACACTGACTGGAAAAGACAGAGTACCATTCCGTTGTATTCCCTTTTAAAGTGGTTCTTACTGAGATGCATGGTTGGTGTCAGTAAATTGTAGAGCAGAGATGACTTCCAGCTGTCAAATGTTTCTGTTTAAAGGTCAATGAGGTACGTAGTCATGACCACATTTAGACCATAACAAAATGATCAGCAATCTACAGACTTTAATTCATTTTGACCATCTTTTGTGACGCATCTTCTGATTAATTGGATTTTAGCTGCCAGTGAAAGTGAGGAGGTGTTTTCCCAGAAGGTATGTTCTAAATAGTTTTCATCCAGTAATGTAGCCTACTGATTTCATTTTGATGATTCAATTGGACGATTTGATGTTGTTTTTCTGCAATAATAGTCATCTAGATGCAGTAGCTTGCTACTTTATGAGGTTTGTTTTAGTCTTTAGGTAAGGTGTCTAGAATGAAAGGGTGAACTTCAAGCTTTTAGAAAGTGTTTTTTTTACTTCTCTCCTGTGTGGTATATAGATTTAAAAAAGGAGAAATAAACAATTGTGTATGGTATATGGCCAATAGACCATGGCTAAGAGGTGTATGACTAAGAGCTGTTACGCATTGTGGAGCGCTATGCTGTAGTATAATGGCAATGTACCACAAAACCCCTATTACCCATTGCTTATATAAACCGGTTACCAAAGAAATTAGAGCAGTAAAAATTGTCACATCATATACCAAAGCTATCAGCAAATCAGCATGGAGGATTTGAAGCACCTGGTTTATAAGATTATACCAGAGTGTGGCAGGTGAACTAAATCTCAAAGGCATAATTATTTGGATCATAATACATAAAAAAATTTGAAGACATATGCTTAGATCACCTATGCAGAAATATGTAACATGATGACTTTTTCCAGAGTACAAATTGATTGTATGTGCAGTTCTCCATAAGTTTGCATACCCTGGCAGAAATTGTGGCATTGATTTTTATTTAAGGATAGTGATCATATGAAGCCATTTATTATCACATGGTTCTTTGGCTCTTTTTTAAATCATAATGATAATCAAAAGTTTACATACCATTGAATGTTTGGCCTTGTTACAGACACCCAAGTTGACACACAGGTGAAAATGCCAATTAAAGGTGAATTTCCCACACCTTTGGCTTTTTAAATAGCAATTAGTCTATTTATGAATAGTCAATGAGTTTGTTCTCTCACATGGATGCACTGAGCAGGCTAGATACTGAGAGCAGAAAAGAAGTGTCAAAAGACCTGTGTAACAAGGTAATGGAATTTTATAAAGATGGAAAAGGATATAAATACATCCAAAGCCTTGCAAATGCCAGTCAGTACTGTTCAATCACTTGTTAACAAGTAGAACATTCTGGGATCTCTTGATTCCAAGCTAAAACTGCCAGAAGAATTGTTCAGGATACAAAGAAAAACCCACAGGTAACCTCAGGAGAAATATAGGCTGCTCTGGAAAAAGACGGCTTGGTTATTTCAAGGAGCACAATACAATGATACTTGAACAAAAATGAGCTACAGTACATGGCCGAGTTGCTAGAAAGAAGCCTTTACAGCCCCAATGCAACAAAAAAACCTGGTTACAATATGCCCTACAACAGCTTGACTTGCCTCACAGCTTCTGGCACACTGAAATTTTGATTGACGAGACCAATATAGATCTTTATGGTCACAACCATAAGCACTATGTTTAGAGAGGGGTCAACAAGGCCTATAGTGAACGGAATACCATCCCCACTGTGAAGCATGGTGGTGGCTCACTGATGCTTTGGGGCTATGTAAGCTCTAAAAACACATGGAGTCTTGTGAAAATTGATGGCAAGATAAATGAAACATGTTATCAGATAATATTGGCAGACAACTTTAATTATTCTGCACTATAGTAACACATGGGACGTTCTTGAACTTTCCAGTATGACAATGACCCCTAAGCACAAGGCCAGGTTGACCCTGCAGTGGTTACAGTGGAAAAAGGTGAAGGTTCTGGAGTGGCCATCACAGTCTCCTGACGTTAATATCATCAAGCCACTCTGGAGAGATCTCAAATGTGTGGTTTATGCAAAACGACCAAAGACTTTGCATGACCTGGAAGTGAATGGGCAGTTATACCACCTGCAAGAGTTTGGGGCCTGATAGACAACTATTAGAAAAGACAGCACGCTGTCATTGATGCTAAAGGGGGCAATACACAGTATTAAGAACTAAGGGTACGCAGACTTATGAACACGTAATGAGGTACTGAGTAGGTGATTACCTGAACCAAAACTAATATAAGGAGGAAAAGTATAAAAACCACTACTGTGGTCATCGCTGTCCTCTTGCAATAGGACCAGCTGGATGGCAAAAACAGTGCAAGTAGTACCTCAAAGGTTAATTGAATAAAGAAATAACTATTCAGCATGACAAAACAGTTGAAAAGAAAAGCTTTGAGTGAGGAAAACAAGGGTTCAAGTAGGGCTTTACTGGCAGAGGGATACAGTGAGTCAGGTTGCTTCCATCCTGAAAATTTCTAAGATGGCAGTTCATAAGAACAAGGTCAAACAACAGACATTGGGGTCAGCTAAGCTACACACTGGCAGAGGGCGAAAACAACTGTCCACTGATCGAGATGACCGTCAACTCATTCAAATCTCACTCAACAACCGTAGGATGACATCAAGTGACCTAGAAAAATAATGGCAAACAGCAGCTAGGGTGCACGGCGAGAACAGTTCAAAACAGACTCCTAGGGGGCAGGGCTGAAGTCGTGCAAAGCTAGAAATAGGCCCTTTATCAATGAGAAGCAAAGAAGCAGACTGAAGTTTGCAAAATACCATAAGGATTAGAGTGTAGAGAAATGGAGTAAGGTCCACTAGTCAAATGTTCAGCTTTGTCCAACACCTGGTTGTCAAATGGTTAGATGGAGACCTGGAGAGGCCTACAAGACACAGTGTCTCACACCCACTGTGAAATTTGGTGGAGGATCGGTGACGATCTGGGAATGCTTCAGCAAGGCTGGAATCAGGCAGATTTGTCTTTGTGAGGGACATATCAATCAAGCCAAGTACAAGGTTATCTTGGAAGAACACCTGCTTCCTTCTGCTCTGATAATGTTCCCCAACTCTGAATCGTTTTTTTTCCAGCAGGACAACGCTCAATGCCACACAGCCAGGTCAATCAAGGGGTGGATGGAGGACCACCAGAACAAGACCCTGTCATGGCCAGCCCAATCTCGAGACCTGAACCCCATTAAAAACCTCTGGAATTTGATCAAGATTCAGATGGATGGTCACAAGCCATCAAACAATGGTGAGTTGCTTGAATTCTTGTGCCAAGAGTGGCATAAAGTCACAAACCGCAATGTGACAGGTAGAGAGCCTGCCAAGACGCATCATGTGATTAGAAATCAGGGTAATTCCAAATATTGATTTCTGAACTCTTCATAAGTAAAAACACTAGTATTTTGATGTTGAAAATGAATATGAATTTGTTCTTTGCATTATTTGAGGGCTGAAGACAATGCGTCATGTTTGGTTATTTTGACCAGTTGTATTTTTCTACAAATAAATACTCTAAATAACAATATTTTTATTTGGAATTTGGGAGTAAAGTTGCAAGTAGTTTGTAGAATATTACAAAAAAATCATTTAACTAAAACATATACCTATGAATAGTAAAACCAAAGATACTGCTAATTTTGTAGTGGTCTCTTAATTTTTTCCAGAGCTGTATATCATACCAAATTGAAAATTTCCAATAATATTATGTTGACTACTTGTGGACAGGCATAAAACATTCAAAGTCACTTTGGAAATGCACCATACCTTCACAATGACTGGTTGTTTCACTTGTCGAGTATAACAGTACTTACTTGTATGAGCTCCCAACTGTAACTTCTTGTTTTAACTGTCTGTTCAGCTCATCCAGCGCAGCCCGGCCTCTGGCCCCTGCTGCATCTTGCCTCTCCACTTTGATAATAACTTTCTTTTCACCTTCCTTCTCCACAATTTGTTTCTTTTTATTCTCCCCAACAATTTCTTTCTCTTGCACTTTGTCAGCAATTTCGCTTTTCTCAGCACCAGTGTCAACCTCCGTAAGTGCATGAGAATGTTTGGATCTGTCCTGGATGCGGTCAGCGCCCATGGAGATAGAGGAACTGGGTCGGGGAATCCAAGGATGGTCGCTCCTTTTCGGAATGGGCCAAGGCTTGAAATCCTTCTGATATTGGGTCTTATTGTTGAAAGGCGTCTCGGGAGTATGATATTCATTCTTAGGTTTACAGCTCGGCTCAGGGCGCACTTTCCAGTGCTTAAAGTCTTGGCGCATTACAGAACCACACGCGTACTTTTCCGACGCAGCGTTTTCCGTCGCAGCTTGCCCACGAGCCACTATCGCCTGGTCCTCGTAATGCGCGGGTTGGGTTTCAATGGCGACCGTATTCGCCTGCGCCTGATGATGCGGCTGTTTTTGTTGATGCTGCAGCTTAAGATGCTGCATCTCAGAGACATCGTACCGTGTGAAAACCAATGGAACTGAAATGTCCCCCTTGTCCAGCTGGTTCCAGAAGCGGGCCATACAGCACGCCCTGGTGATGCAGGGCCACGCCATTATTAATTCCTACGCGATTTAATCTTATATTGCACGGGTCAGAGCAGAGAAATATTTATTTCCCCTCGGCTCTTTAAGGACCACTGTATTCTGCTATAAAGAGGTACAAAATGTCCGAATGTTTAATGGCGCAAGCGCCAGTATTTATCGAGAATTGAGGAATGATACATCCATGATGCAAATATTAAGAATTCAAGGATTATGTATGGTTAATTAGCGTTATTACAACCTGTCTCTCTCCGATGTTTTCCTTCTGCGCTGCTCTCTGCTCTGCCTGTTCTGTCCCGTCATGCAAATCGCAGTAAGGGGCACTGCAAGGAAAACCGACCCCGCCCGCGCACCCAGCATTCCCCAGGAAAGGATGCTTAGAATTGGATCAGATAAATATCACCTGGCATCGTCATCATCACGCACGGTCAGCAGTTGGAGGAAAGCGGAGCAAAGGGACGCTTCCACTCGGTTCATTAAGTGTTCTTGCAAAAGGCCAAGGAGTTTAGGTTTTCGCATAATAATATTAGCTTTCAAATTAGCTTTTGAATTAATTTTATTATTACAAATTATTTGGCCAAATCAATAGCAATTTAACGGTTTAAACTACAAACACGTAACCAACTGCCGGACCACGCTTGCGCTAGTTTGAGAAGATGGTTCTCTTCATTTGTACTTGTTGGAACTGTAACCACATTAAATTAGTTCCTAAAATATTTCAATGGGTAAAGAGGTAACATAGCATTGCATCTGTATCAAACCATATCAAGCTATAATACCAACCTTAAATCTTTAAGGCTATCCCAAATTGATTCTATGAACGGTTGGACTATTTAAATAATAAATAAAAAACAGATGTCATAGCAAAATATATTATGGATAGTATGGACGCCTTTATTTAGGTGTTCCGTTGCAACAATTACATGAACACACATTTCACACATACACTTTAGACAAGCAAATTCATTCTGTTTCACCAGAGTTGTGGATTACATAGAATGTGCTGTGAAGTCTGACGTGCTGTACATGATGAGTAGGTCACTTTTGGCAAAACACCTACATCAACACACATTTACCAGTAGAAATAAACTTTTCAAGTGATAATTAAATTTCTACAACTCTAAATTTCTCTCTATGGAGCATTCAAGGAATATTCCCGCAATCCTTCTGGAAAATTCTGTGGGAATAAATTTAATGGATGTAGAAATCTCAAAAACATGATCAAACCAACTAAGGTGACATGCCCAGTTAAACATGTAGTGACTATGTTTCATTTGCATTAATGACCGCTAAAAACGCATCCACAGCTGTTCCAAACCAACACTGTTTCACATTTTTTAACTATCCTAATTAACTCAAAATGTTGTTGAACTATCCTATCTTAAGCTGTTTATAGTCTCTAAATACCAATTGGCATAAATTATTCTAGTCGCTGTTTCACATGTTTACATTATACCAACATACATTTCTGAAATGTTCATCTGTTTATCAAGACAATATTTGAACTTTATTAAAGGTGTTTTTCAGTTTCATTATAATTTTATATTACCATATTTAAATATAGACCATACATTTTCTTGTTCTTGTGAAATTGCTTATCATTGCATTCTTTTCATAGTTTAAGTGGAAAAAGAATTCTGTGAATAGTGGCTTGCTAAAGTGTCCACATCCAGTATGGGTTTCCATGTCCCTCAGCCTATGTAAATTCTTTGTTACTTCTAGAAAGTTTTCCTCCCATTTATCAAAAAAATATCTATATTTGACCATCATTACATAATTATTTTTAGCTATGTCTGTTATTGTGTTACCTCTACAATTTTTACAACATTGAGTATTTATTTTGATGTAATGATGTCCATTTTGAATGTCAACACTCTTAAGCAAACAGTTAATGGTTTATGTCTGATTCCACTTAGGTAAATGTTTCACAGAAATTGTCAGGGACATGATTTTGATGTTTTGAATGGAATGATGTAAAAAGTAAAAAGTACAGAGCAGTGGAAAATTATTTGCGGCCTTTCACTTTTTCTAATCTAATAAACTGTCCTTTGTAGATCCTGGCACAACAACTCGATAGAGTTTAGCTCTGAAAATTGGCAACAAGCCATTCCAAAATGGTACTTTGTTTGCCTTCAGCCACGCTGTTGTAAACTTGCTTGTTTTTTAATAGATCATGGTCTTGTTACATGATCCAGGTGTGGTTCAGCTTCATATCTTGGACTAATGACTTGATGTTCTCTATTAGAATTTTCTGATACATAGCAGAACTCATGGTTCCAACAGTAATGGCAGGTTTTCAAGGTCCTCAGACAGGAAAAAATCATAAACACTTCACACTACCAGCTTCATGTTTGAACCTTGATGTGGGATCAGTGATGTGGAATGAAATATCAGTTTTTTGCTAAAATACTGTATAAGATGGTTTGTTATTTGTTCACACAGGTTTACTATATTTATAGGGTTTTGGTTACATCATGTAAACCGATCAGCCAAAACATTATGACCACCTGCCTAATATTGTGTAGGTCCCCCTTTTGCCGCCAATAAAGCCCTGACCCATCAAGGCATGGACTCCACTAGACCTCAGAAGGTGTGCTGTGGTATCAGGCACCAAGACGTAAGCAGCAGATCTTGTAATTTGTTCTGTAATTTGCGAGGTGAGGCCTCCATGGATCCCACAGATGGTCTGCGATGCACTGTGTGTTCTGACACCTTTCTATCAGTGCCAGCATAAACATTTTCAACAATTTGAACTACAGTAGCTTGTCTTTTGGATCGGACCACACGGACCAGCCTTCGCTCTAGATGTGCATCAATGAGCCTTGGCAGCCCATGACCCTGTCGCCGGTTCACCACTTTTCCTTCCTTGGAGCACTTTTGATAGGTACTGACCACTGTTGACCGGGAACCCCCCACAAGTGCTGCAGTTTTGGAGATGTTCTGACCCAGTCGTCTAGCCATCCCAATTTGGCCATCAAATTCGCTCAGATGCCCTTAATTAAAGTAATCATTAAGTTTATGTTAAGTGTAGGTATTAAGGTTGGGTAATTGAGCTTAGGGTTAGGTTAAAGGTAAGAGAGAGGATTATGGTTAGAATCTGAACAAAATATATTAGGCTGAATACTCAAATATTAAAAGCACAATCTAAATAACTTCTAGAGTCCACTTACACATATGGACATTGATTGGCATTATGCTGCAATTATTTGCTTCTTAAGATACATTCAAAATACCAAATAAAATGTTCTATTGTTGTTTTTTTCTTCATGACTAAGTGAGGGGCCAAATACCAGCTGGGTCAAAGGTCTTAAACATAAAGATATGGATTAAGAAATTAACCGAACCATCAAAAGAATTTTCGAGATAAGACATTGCGGCTATTGGGGAGGGAGAGGCAGACTTTGGACTCACTTTACTAACTCCTCTCCTGGGTGTCCTTGTCCCAGTCCTTAGCCTCCGGTCTGCTTGCACTGCCTAGCTCTTGGCTCCCTTTCGTCGTCATCATGAAGATCCAGTTTGCCCCTGCTGACCTGCCCCTAAAAAGAAGACTGCAGACGGCCTCTGTGCTGCAGTGGGTCTTCTCCTTCATAGGCCTAGGTGAGTCTATGTCCGTCACTGTTCAGCTCCGTCCCAGGCAGCCTATGCGTGTCTCTGAGTGCTATGCCACCACGATAGCCAGCCATACATCTACTGTGCATTACATGTGATAAGTCTTTCATTTGGTTATGTTTACCTAATTGGTTGCTCTGTGTGGAGAAGCTGAAATTGAATTCTATAAGTAGCCACTTTCCACTCAGGCTAACTGCTAGCGTACTTCAATGTGCCACTGGAATTTTGCCTGAAATAGAGCAAGGAAAGTTAATTATTATATTAATAGAGAAGAAACGTCCTTGTGTAAGTAACCCTTAAATACATATTCTTGGACAGTGGAGTGCCTTTCGTGCTCTGCATTTCATGATTTAATGCTAGTGAGTGTCACAAAAGAGCTATGTCTTGCATTGGATACTGTGCATCAGTGGCACCCAGTGGACAAAAAGCTAACAGACTGCCTGGTATGGCCAAGTAGTCAGGGAAAACTCATGGCTTCAGTTGCATTACTCCTCAGTTTACTTAGAGGTTTCTCTCTCTTTCTCTTTTCTTTTACCTTAGTGTCTGACTCACTCCTTTTTCCTCTATCCCTGCCCCACTCAAGCTCAAAGTTGCAGTTTTTCTCAAATCAATGAGCAAATCACTTAAATCACTTTTTTTTACTGTACTACTATGCCTGAAATATACCCCATTTAAACTTGCTGGTCCATCCATCAGTTTGCCCTGACTTTTAGTCTCCTCATTCTTGCTTTACACACTCGCAGTACAATCTCCCCGCGCTAAAGCACCCCGGACTAACGAAAACTAGAGGAGGAGGAGACAAGTCAAATTCAGACGTATACATTTTAGAGGCAGGATTCTATACAGGGTACCTTTGAAGGTCACACTCAATTTCAGTGAAATATATTCTGGATTTATATATCAAAATATAAGTAAAGCATTTAGTGTGTGTTTTTGGTTGGTAAAACCTTGACAGTTCTGACAAGTTAGTGCAGTATTTAGGTACTAGACTTAGCCATCTATTTAGTAGTTTATTAAAGGTAACAAATGTGTGATCTCCAAAGCTAACCAAAAACGTACTGTAATACATTTCTATGTTTTCACTTCTGTGTTTCAGAGATTAGGGAATGGATTAAGGTTTGAGTTTAGGGTTAGGATTATGATTAGGGGTAATGGAAAATATTATTTTGAACTGGAATCAATTCTTTGTCCACAAAAGAACCTCAATAGTAAAATAGTTTGTCTGTCTATCTGTACTGGCTATCTTCCCACAGCTCCATGCTGCATCGTGTTGTTCTTTACATTGCTGTTCACACGGTTCTGGCTGATCAGTGTGCTGTACTCCTGCTGGTGGATCATCGACTGGGAAACACCATCCAAGGGGGGTCGTAGGGTCCACTTCCTGTGTCGCCTACGTGTCTGGGAATACATGAGGGACTACTTCCCTGTAAAGGTGGGATGACATTGCTATGTTCACCGCAAGCTGCTGATGACAAAACCAGAGTTACTGCAGTGTAGAATTGCCTACTTTTAAATATTCACCTGAAAATACATATCAAAACATTACATTCATAACGTGGAAGCTCATGGGGATTTTAAATACCATCTCAGTCAGGGAGTATCTTGAACATATTCTGCTCCCAGCGACCTCTTCTCCTTATCGCAAATCCCTCCTGTGTTGTTTGGACTGGAGGCTGGAGCTCTGCAGAGGATCTGGAGATGTCTCCTCAGCACTTAAATCTGTACATGACAGACAGGGTCACAGGTAATGCCAGTGATATGAATAAGGAGTCATAGCATGGAGGAACTCATGGTCACTACATCCTCCTGCAGCCAGTTCTGGTCTTTCTGTTGGCTCATTAGTCTGTCAGAAAATATTTTTTGTTCGGTTATATGTGGGATGCCAGAAACAATTTTTTTAACGTTTGTTATTGTCAACCGGTGCATTTATTTTGTCATGAGCAAAGATTGGGCTCTTTCTTCAGCTGTTGATTGATGTCACCATCTAGTGGTGAAGTATAGAGGTGTATGTAGGGTGTAAATACACATACGACCTGTACATATGCTACAGCGTATCCCCAGTGGTCTCATGTTAAGAAGTCAGTCTCTCAATGTTCTATTAACAGCTGTTTGCTGCATTATAATTAGATTATGCAGTAAGAAATCCCGTTGAGGATTACAAATCCTTGATTGTAGTCTATGGAGCCCAAATGTATATGAGCCTGAATGTCCATCTGCTGAGATGAGTCCATACTCATGACACTTTGGCCTGTATTGATAAGCATGTGAACACCAACAACCACATTGCAGGGTACTTTCCTCTAGGTGGTTATGCAAAGCTTAGGCTGAAGATCCCAGTTGGGTCACATTTATTCTCATTTTGTCTTTGCTGTTCGTATGCCGTTCACTTGGTTCTTGTTCTGGAAGTCTCTTTTTATAAAGCTTCTATTCATCATTGTGATCAATTCTCTGTTCAGTTTACAGAGTTGAAATCCGCCTCAGATAAATTTATCATTTTGATTATTCAGAGATGCGTCAGTACCTCTGAAGACAGCAGGACATTGTACCTCAGTACGGTAGGACATCATGTACCGAAGTAAATCTTCATTTCGAACAGAAAGACCGTTTATGCCTAACCAATAATGCTCATCAAATAGCACTGTCAATACCAATAGCATTGTCAATATCCCTGTCCTCACTTTAATTATTTATAGTAAATCTCTACCTCCTACACAAATCTGCATGTGCACAAATCCTTGTGTAACTCCAAAAATATTTGTATAAATAAACCAAAATATCCCAGTTAACACAATTTTGGCACTGAAATAAATTGTTCTGACTTATACTGATACCACAGGTTGTTTTAAACCCCCCAATTCTTTTGCTGTTGCGTTCACGTAGTCACCTCTTCTATTTGAGAGGAATGTGCTCCCAGAGTAGAGGCTCCATCTGACGAATACTCATTTAACTAAATGTGACGGTGCTTTACCGTGAGCGTGTAAAGCGTTCTGTATTTATTGAGTTGCGTATACAGACAGCTGTATTGAGGCAAATTTGTTTCAGGTTAAATTTATATTTCTTCTAAATGCCACATCTCCACATGGGGAATTTAAACTTAACAAGCATCATTAGCATTTCGTCATTATGAAATTTCCTTCATTTCTCAACTCATGATACAGTACACTGAACACAGACAGATATTAAGTACCCAACAAAGAGGACTTCTTCAAACAAACACATTTTAATGTAACTGCCCAAGTATTATCCTCTGGCAAGCATCTGACTTAATGCATTATTACGGCTGGTATAAAGAGTCAATGTTAGTTTGAACAGAGCACTGTGCATCAGAGGTTGTTATCGGTTTCCCTGAGGTCTGGTTCTTTACCACCGTCCCTAATGACATCGTCACTGCCCCGACTGATATCCAACCACGTGATCTGAAAGCAAGTACTGCAGAAATACATTCCAACTAAATATTGACTCCGCGTTTGATGAGAGCATACGTTTTAGTCTCATTTCAACCAAGAATTGAGGAAAAAGCCACCATGCTAAGTTCAAATACTGTATATGGTAGATTTGAATATAGGTGACTGCGTCCAGCCAGTGGGAAAATAAGTTGAAAACGGCTTCACTGTAATAATGGCCATGAGAAGACAAATGTTTTGTTTGTAAACATGAAGGAATAGGAGCCAATGATTAACCAAGCAAAAGATGGGCTGCTGCAACAGCGGACTTAAACAAGGACTGGCCACTAAACTACTGGTTAGTTTTCTCTCAATATGGCAATCAATGCCTAGAGCTCCATTCAAACAGACATCTGTGTTGACCACTGGGCCATATCTTCAGTCACCAGTATGCATACAGTACAAGGGTCTTAGAGCTTTACTCTGCCATCTGTTCTTGGAAACAGCCGAACCTCATGATCAGAGACTACAATAAATGAGAGGACACATGGGTTGTTTACAATCACAAAACCCTGAATGAAAAGTGGTGCTTTGTCCTTAAATGAGTCATCTCAATCAGTTTAAAGCAACACATTCCATTTAATCTGCTTTGTGCCTAGTGCTTAAATACTGCCCATATTGGTTGCAAGTGATAGGTGAATGTAGCCCTGGCTAGTGGGCGGGTCATTCTCATTGACCATGGACCACTGATCTCAAGTGCTGAGGTCGATACAAACGGTGTTTGTTAGCAGATTTGTTTTGACATGACTGAGCAATACTGAGCATGAGTATAACACGCACGTGGCTACCCAGTTGAAGAAATTTGGAAAGGCTGGTGGCTAATGCTGGTTTTGCATGTGACCAGCACTTGTTGACAATTCTGGTGTTCAGTGAATGCTGGTAGTAACTAGTTTATGATGGGATGCTGGTGAAGTGTGTGGATAAGCAGTGTGTGGACATACAGTGTTTCTAAACTTGTCTAATTGGATTTATCCAGTTCAATAGGATTAAGTGTTTGAACTAAGTGTTTGACTTTTTCTAAACTAAAGAATTGGCTAACAATCTTCAGCATAGGCATATTGATTTGCTAATCCAATCTCACCTAAATTTGGAAAGAACGTATAAAAAAAGGTATTTATTAAGATTACGTAGAGCCCACTGGAGGCATGTTTATGTGGATTCAGAAAGGTGAAAGGAACATCAAATAATAAAGTGTAATATAACTAAGATGGATGTGTTGGTAATATACATGCTTAATGTCTTAGATGGGTTAGTATTAATGTTTCAATTGTATGGAATTGACATCGACTTTGTGTTCCAAAATGTATTTTATTGTGGAAGTATATACCCAATAATCATATTTTGTAAGAAAATGTTAATATAATTAAATTACTAAGACAGTAATTACTGCATTAATAACATACGCTAGTAGCTACATGGGTAATACTATGCAACAACTGGGTAATATGGTTGTTGCAAAACCCTTACTGCAGAATTGTAACAAGAATGTATAATTACATATTGTCATTGACATGATGAATGTCATTCCACATGTATCACTAATGGAATTATGTTGTTACATAGAAAAAACTGAGTCATGACTGAGTGTTATGCATCACTTTGGCATCAGCTCAAACAGCCCTTCCAGTCATGACCCTATTTGGTGTGCATGTGTGCAGATGCCAGAAACAGTTGTTCTCTTATGTGTCCAACTTTTTTTGGTGCCAAGTTCCACTCAGAAAAAGTTAACTTTTCTCTTTTAACTTTTCTAGATATTGCCATACAGTCTCAATATCTCTTTAATTTATCACAAAGGTGCAGACATGATTGGGTCTTCATTTCTATATGGAGTACTTTATAGTTTGTCATTTCTAGTGCAAAATGATTGAAAACTTTGTAAATTAACCTGATTTCTTTGAGACAACATCAAGAAACAATTAATTCTAACCAATTTCTTTCTAGTTAAATAACATTAAAAAAATAAGTAAATAATTGAATAATGTAAACATTAAATAGTATTAATAAGTGCTTTCTAACACTAAAAACATAATAAATGTACGATTTCCAGTCATTTCAATTGGTTTAATTCTCATTGGTCTTAAAAATTTGACCTGTATTTGATTCATTTAATTATTAAGAATGTATTAACGTTCAACTGTTGATGTAGATCATTTGTAAAAACATTATTTGTAAAAAATGTATTGAGTTACCTATGGTCTTTTGGCAACTACCTTTTGTATATTTCATGTGGGCTGGGACATAAACTTTTGCAAGGGTGCAGTTGAAAATTTTACATATTTTTGGGGAAATTTTTCTGAGGATAACTTACTTAAAATAAGATGTCAACAAACTGAACACTCGTGTGTTGTTTCTTTTCGTATGTGTCTTTTGTTATTCTGTGATTGTTGGTTCATTCAGTTAAGTTCTGTGGTTTTCTGGTTAATACGTAATGTAATATCTATTTTGTTAATGGTACAGAGTGGTGCAGATATCTAATATACATTATTGACAATTTAACGCTTCAGGTTTTAAAGGTCATATGCATAAGACATACAAGAAAAACATTTAAAGCATATACAGTGACTTGCAAATGTAATCAGACCCCTGACCAATTATCTCATATTACTGATTTACAAATAGTACTTCTGAAGCTAAAAATCGATTATTGCAAGGTGACATTGTTATTTGGGAAAATATTTGTAAAAATAAATTGAAAAACTGAAAGATATTGCTTGCATAAGAATTGAACCCCTGTTCTGTAGACATCAGTAGTTGAATGTACTTTCTTGCAGCTGGTGAAGACAGCAGACTTGGACCCTAGGCAGAACTACATCCTAGGTTTCCACCCCCATGGGATCCTGGTGGCTGGAGCCTTCACCAACTTCTGCACATATGCTACTGGGTTCAGAAAAATTTTCCCAGGCCTGAACAGCTTCCTACTGATGCTGCCCCTCTGGTTCAGAGTCCCATTCTTCAGAGACTACATAATGATGGCAGGTCTGTGGTGTCTTTACAAACACTTACAACAATTGTCCTTATAAAGGCAAGAGGGCAATGTAAAACATATGTTCAATTGATTGACTGGTACATTTACTGATGGAAAGATTATGGACAAACAGCATTATAGAAACATAAACATGTATGAACTTGATTTTAGTTTGACTGTGAAAAATTGTTATAAACCGCTGTTACAAACACTTTTCATTGGTGTCTATTGTGTATATATATATATATATGTGTATATATATATAGGCCTGATTCCCTCGGACAAGGAGAGTGCCAGATTTCTTTTACGTCAAAAAGGCGGTGGGAATGCTGTTGTCATAGCAGTGGGAGGAGCGCCTGAGGCCTTGGATGCACGTCCTGGCGCATACACCATTATCTTAGCTAATAAGAAGGGCTTTGTCAAACTGGCAATGGAACATGGGTAAGGCTAGGAGGTCGCTGAGGCCATTTTACTGTCAGATTCTTCATAAACTGCAAATTGAACTGGGTTAATTGGTTGATAATATTTTTATAATAACATATCAATCCCCCCATGCGTATTATATAATGTGTGTAGTGTGATTCCTCAAATAATGGTGATACAGCAAGTTCATCCACTGTAGCTTCATGGAATAATCCATCAAAACCAGACATTCCCGATTTACATTCGGATTATCTTCACAAATCTGAAGACAAATCTGAACTAACTTCAACTCAGACCTCAACTCTGTCCTCTCCACCCCTCTACATTTCCACCTTCCTCCTCCCTGTTTGACTCTTCTCCTTGTTTCCTCTCCTCTACCCATTACATCACTAGTGCATATCTGGTTCCAGTCTTCTCCTTTGGGGAGAACGAGTTGTTTGACCAGGTGGAGAACCCTCGAGGCACCTGGCTCCGCTGGACTCAGGAAAAGCTGCAGCGCATAATGGGTATATCTCTGCCTCTCTTCCATGCACGGGGTGTCTTCCAGTACAGCTTTGGTATCATGCCCTACAGGAAACCCATCAACACCGTGGGTGAGTCACTGCCGCTTCGTTAATGTCATTGAATTATTGCCTAGGACATTGGTCCTCTCTCATAGTGTTGTAGAACAGAGAACAGAATGGTGCAAAAATCTTGCCAATTGGCATACAGTTAAAGCTAGCAGGCTATCAGCAGATGTACTCACTACAAGCCAAATATTTCAGTCCTGTTTCTCAAGCTTAGACATATGATGCAAAGTGATTGTTGTTTTTGGCAGGTTTAATATTAGTAAACTAACTGAAAGAGGTGAGAGCAAGAGCAGTAGTGTGAGAGGGATGTAGAGGGATTTGCCCTTGGTAATATTTGAGTTACTCTGTCAGTTGATTGCCTCAGTTTGCAGCAACCTCTTAGCAACAGCGGCTGGCACACAATTAACTGTCTGTGTACCTCTGATGGCAAGGCCCAACATTGGCCTATTTGCAGTATCATACACAACATATCATATGCTAGTTGGTATATATATTCAGTTTCATCTGCTAGTTGGTATACAGTTGGGCTCAAAGGTTTGCATACCTTTGGAGAATTGATAATATATATTGGTAAAGAAAACATGGCAGGCAAAACTTTTCTTATTCACATACAACTGTAGGTCATAACAGAATGGCACAATCGTGAAACAAAACATGGCAACAAAGAAAAAAATGAACGGACCCCTTTTCAAAAGTCTGCATACCCTTTGTTCTTAATACTGTGTATTGCCATCTTTAGCAATGACAGCATGCAGTCTTTTCTAATAGTTGTCTATAAGGCCCTGAATTCTTCCAGGTGGTTTAGCTGCCTATTCATCTTGGGAAAATTCCTTCAAGTCATGCAAAGTCTTTGGTCGTCTTGCATGAACCGCAAATGTTTGAGATCTACCCAGAGAGGCTCAAAGATTTTAAGGTCAGGAGACTGTGATGGCCACTACAGAACCTTCACATTTTTCTGCTTTAACCACTTGGCCTTGTGTTTACGGTGACTGACTAGCATTTGCAAGGCTTTGGATATCTTTATAGAGTTCCATTACCTTGTTAATTGCCAGTTTCACCTGCGTGTGTCACCTTGTGTGTCTGCAACAAGGCCAAACATTCAAGGGTATGTATACTTTTGATCAGGGCCATTTGGGTGATTTCTGCTATCGTAATGATTTAAAAAGTAGCAATGTGAGAATAAAAGGCTTCATATGATCACTATCCTTAAATAAAAGACAGGTTTTATGCCTGATCAGTCATATTTTCCAAATCAGTGCCAAAATGTCACAATGTCTGCCAGGGAATGGAAACTTATGAGGACAACTGTACATACATTATCATATGTTGGTAATGCACAATGTCAACATGTCATCTTAAAAAATGGGCGCAAAAACAAACTACATATATGTGCAAAATGGATTACTACTGTAATGTACATTTGATGTACTGTTATCCTACACACCCTTTCAACTCTAAACAGTGGGACGGCCAATCAGAGTGAAGAAAAATGAGATGCCCACAGAAGAGGAGCTGGATGACCTCCATCAGCTCTACATGGATGAACTCAGCCAACTGTTTGAGGAGTACAAGGAGAAGTACGGAGTGCCAGAACATGAACATCTCAGCTTTGTTTGAGAAGGACTCCTCAAAAGTAAAATAAAGGACAGGAGAGGAAAAAGGGGGTGAGATGGGTAGAGGTGGTTGTCCATGTTCTTTCACTTTACTTTTTCAACCAGAAAAACCTTTACTTCCATAGTCAACGAGAAAAGAATCCAGCCCAAACTACAGGAGATAAGAAACACAACTTAAAAATGAGACATTGTTATGCAATGTTCATCATGTTATATTCTCTCAATATATGGACACTTTGTTATTGCTTCATATGGCCAATTCTTTACAATTGTAGCCTACATCATAGTCTAGGACTCAGGCAACAATGGGAATTACAATTAGCCCAGAGCCAAATTTCCTTACTCATTCCCCTAATGAAGTGACATCTGTCTAAGATGTCAAATAAGCTGCATTTGTAGCGAAATGTCATGTTCTATGGATATTTTTTGTAAATTATTTAATAATGATTGTTTGTGGAGATGTAGGCCTATTTGTTAGTGTGTTCACTGGTGAGGAAAATGGGCCTACCTAAAATGCATTATTTACATCCAAATGGGCTCAATAAGCTTGCTAGCAACAGAAAATGTTGGTCTGAAAAAGTATCTAAAGTTGATGAGGAAAAAATAAGTTTGGTGGTGTAAACTCCTTTGGACGTTGCATGTTTTGGTTATGATATACTTTTTGTATATCTTCCCCTCAAAATAAAATATTTTTTTAACCAAAATACTTTGGGGGGAGGGGGGCATAGGCCAGACCCAGCTCTAGATTTACAGTATATCAAAAATATACACATATCAAATACACTTTGACATTTTTTGGGTCTGGTTTACCTTACACAACCTTTTCTGTTTTCTGAAGCATTATGTTTATTTTTATTATAAAACCATTTAATGTATTTCAGTAAAGCATAATTCAGGTTTCTTTCACTTCATACTTTGTCAACAGCTGCCAATTCAGTTCCACTTTATAAAAAAAGGTCAGTGACAGCAAGTATATGGACCTGGCCCTCCAGTGATAGGAACTCAGGGAAATGTTGCAATGCTTTTTCATGTCTGCAATGGCTATGGTAACATACAGCATTTCCAAACGGACAGCAGACTGGCAGACGGTCACATTATGTTTAGTGTGGATAGTGTCCAGACACTTTCAACAAAGAGCATCCTGAGGACAGAAAAAAGGGAGGGACTAGTACAAAGAATGCACCAAAAATTATTGTCTGATATAACACAATCGGCAGATGTTGATACCAGTACCGATCTTTTGTCATTTCTGTTTCTTTTGGTTATATTGTCAAAATCTTGCTTTTGATTATGATATCAATTTAAACTATTATAGATTCAATCATCAGCTATATATTTTGTATGATGAAAACATATCACAAAAACAAGCAAAATAAATAGAAAAATACCACATTACATGATAATAAAATGAATAAATATTATCATTCTGTCATTCTGTATTGTATGATGCCTGTATGTAAATGTAAGAAATTAGACATGATCGACACAAAAACAAAAAAATACAACACATAATGAAAACTTGTTTTTCAGATATGAAAGTCACAGGCTGCTAGGAATGTCTCTTCTGGGTGTGCATTTTGAAATTATCTTATTGCTCTTCGTTCCAGAATCAGTTTGTGGTGGTATATACATTTATACTTTTATCTTAGAACTTTGTAGGTAATTTGGTCTGCAGCTTACTTTCAGGTTTCCTAACTGAATCAAGCAAAGTAGACTTTAGGGCTTCTGGGGTTCCAAAATTGTTCTACCTGGAAACAAAAATGGTTTGCCAATAGGCACAATCGAATAACAACATTTGGTTCATTTTTTTCCTCACAGTTGTACAGTCATAAACAATAGATAGTGTTTATTTGTGGTTTCTCACAAACTGTGATCAATTGTCAGAAATGAACAGCAATATACTAATATATTACTGATAAATGAATAGAAACAAACAAAATATAACATATGGGAGGGGTTGACAATTGATAATATTCTGTAGGTAGGATTGTGACAAACAGAAAATTGGAATTTAGGTATTATATAAAAAAAGCCTGAGGCACCATAACCTTATAATTGCATCAAAACAAATCTTATGTCAGATGTCTGCAGTAACGAATGGTGTCGAAAAGGCTTATTATATAACACCTATATTCTGTACCAACACCCAGATTGTAATGAGTTGCAAATTATTAAAAAAAAATGTAATAAGCTCAAGGGTCAATGACATTACAGTAGATTAGATATCAGCCAAATGCACTTTTTGTTCTGATCCTATTTGATTTTTGTTTGTCTAGACAGTGGTCATTACACCATCTTTATTGGTATTGCCTGATCAGCTCTTTGGACCTTCATGAATCATGGGCATGATTATTTTGCATTAATTGCAATATTTACTCAAAAAACATTATTTTAGATTTCCCCGTTGTTGGCCTACTGTTGAGAGCATGTCTTAGATGTCTAGATTGCAGATTATGGGCAGTGTCGAAAGGGATCTTTTGCAGTGGTTTTCAACCTGTGGTCAGTGATCTGTGGGTTGGGAGAATGGTATGCTATATCAATCTGTCAGATTCATAGATTAAATGTAATTTAAATTTGACCGCTAGGATGCATTCTTGTTTATGAAAACTTCACAAAACCAAGAAAAAAATATATAGGAATTCAAAAGACACTATTAAATCCATAGAATTTTACTTTAGCAAAAGGATTGTTGACATTTATAGCTCCGGAAAAAATTAAGAGACCACTGCACCTTTTTCTTTCCTTTACAAAAAAGTTGATAAGGAAGGTTTTGAGTGAGGAACAGAAGGGTTAAAATTAAGAGATCACAGCAAATTGAACACTTCTGTTCCTCAGTCAAAGTTGTAGTGGTCTCAATTTTTTTTCCGGAGCTGTATATATAAAATCAGAGTTAAAAATATATTATAGTGTAGGTCATAATTATAGTACTGTTAATTTAATGACCGATTTTGTAGACAGAGGTTAAGCCTAGTCTAGGACAAGAACATTTAGGTGAATGGACATCTTTATATCTCTTGTTTAGAAAGTAAATATTAGTCGTAGAATACAAAGTTTGTCTCACATGGTAGTGTCTCAACATTTTAAAATCAAAACGGTATGTTCTTTCAATATTCATCTTTATATTGTACATTATTAAAATATAGAGCATATGTTTCATTACTGAATTCAAAGTACTACTCATATTTAAAGGCAAGCATTAAATCTTGGAGTTTGAGAAATGTTGGGTTGAGAAATGTTGGGTTGTGTCTGCATGTTGTGATGACTAACTTAAAAAATACAGGAAAAGGGACATTGGTTTCATATTGGGAAATCCTTATACAAAAAATATTAAATGAAATATGTTGCCAAAGTATTCAACCTCAGTGCTGTGGAAGCTCCCAGTTAACAATGACAAAATAAATTGGCTTAACAAGGACACCATTACTTGTGAAGTTGGTAAAATGTGAATTACCTCGCAAACTTTTCAGGATACTAAAGCAACTTCTCTTGCATTATTGCCCTGTATTTTGGTCTTTCCTTTCTTCCTTCGATTTGACCAAGATGCCTACTCCCAGCTGATGAGATGCATACCCACAGCATGATGCTGCCACAACCATACTTTACTGTGTGAATGGCGTGTGCTGGGCAAAAGCAGTGTTAGATTTACACAGTGTAAGATATCACTTAGTGTTTTGTCCAAAAGCTCTAATTTATAATAATCTGACAACCAGAAAAACCTTTCCCATATCTCAGCTGTGTTATTCATGCATTCAGATTATTCATTTTGAGTTAGGGCTTCTGTCTTGCCACTCTCCAATGAAAATGTCCAAAAATTACAATCTAAACTAAATCCCATCAAGAATATGTCTCTATTCGAAAATGGCAACCAACCTGAACCTTCAACAAATCAGCCAAAAAGCCAACATTTCTCAGATACTCTGGTGAAATCAAAAAAGATTTTTTTTGCCATGACTATTCACTTACTCTTAAACTTGTAAAAAACAACTTTGAGGCTGAGCTACACAGATCTGAAGGCAACTTGCCCTTAACTTCATTTTCACTTGATAAACTCTTGTAGCTGTGTTAAAATTGATTATAAAAAAGGATTATATCTAATTGAGCAATATCTAATTGGTAAGTATGTTAATACTGATGATTAGCTTATTGTAGATAAATACCTGTTTATGACACCCAGACCCACTATGGTTAGCTTATGTGTGAATTGATTTCAAATATCCTTGGACCCGAAGTCAAGTGTTCTATCTTTCCTAAATTCTAACTGTTTCGTAGAGCTCTACTTTACAAAATATTAAGTTACAAAATATTTATTAACTTTGGAAGGCCCTCTGTCAGATAGGATGGACACAGTCAAACACCCTGTTTGATAGCTGCCTACCTCACGTGACTGTCCAGTGGACTACCTGAAAAATACGCAGTTGTCAGAGGCCGCGCTCCCAGAACATTGCAGGCTGCCCAGAGAAAAGCAACATTTGTGACCCAATTCGCATCATCTTCGGTTTATTTGTAGCGTGAGAGCATTGGGTTAGAGCGTTCTCTTTACAGAAAAAACATCTTCCCCCTCCTGCGTGGACCTTGACATGACTCCTCCCATACTGGTTTGAATTACCCACTGGTGTTTCAATGTATCGCAGTCGACGGCAATCATGACAGAGGAGCTGTAGAGTTTGCCAACTTTTTAGCAACAAGTAGGCTACATCCAGGTATTTTAATCTGTTTATTCCCGCAGCCACAGTTATGAAGACAATACTTGCTGCCTACTCCCATGTCCTAAAAGGTAAGACATGTGCCCTAATAAAAATGAAAACATATCACTGTTTCATGCAAACGAAATTAAATGACAGGTTATTGGTCATTTATATAGGTTTACATATGTTATGTGCAGTGATATTGAGTTATTCCAGCTCTGGAACATTGCAGTTGCTCAATGAATTTAAGAAAGGATAGCCTACCCTTTAGAAAAAATAACGCACATCTGATTGATCCTATCCCGCGGCCGTGCTCAAAATCTGATCCTCTTGATCATATTCCAAATCCTATGTTGTTGTTTAATTATTGAAATACGGAGGGGTAGCATGCCACTCATTCACATATAGTCTACGGATTGACTGATGACCATTGTAGCCCAAACATGTTAAAAATTGAAAAGCAAATTATAAAGTTAGCATATTTTCGTATTTCATAATATTTATGATATTTTGTCTGTTTAAATAAGATTTCGATAACATTTTGCTATCAAGTGGTCATGTTTTATGCCGAATTTTGTCGATTCTATTAAACGATTCTATTTTTGTAGGCTTAGCCTGGGTTGCATATTTTATAGCACACCAGCAAACATTTTAATATTTACGGTCTTGACGAAATTAATGTAAAAAAGCGCGTCTGTTAAATTAGGAGACGTTAACTTTACTAGGCCCCTATTGTCTAATTTTATTTTCCCTTTATGAATGTTTGTAGATTTTTTATATATTTACATGACGCCCTAGGCCTATACCGTCTTTGAGGATTTTTTTTCTATAATCCTAGGAATTTATTCTAAGTGGTCGGCAATTAAAAAAGGACATAAGTATTTTGTATAATTGGGTGAGTGTGATGAATTACTGCATAGCCACGGCTTTGGTGCTGCGGGTTAAGATTGTAAAGTCACTTGGGGTTCCTGCCAGTGTCCCTGGCATTACTACACCAAGTGGACCAATGATTAAAGCTATACCTCTGGGAATTAAATTTTGTTATTTTCCAAGCGATGTTGGGATGTATTAGCCTAATTGTTTTTCGAGTTCTATAGACTTCACGCTTGGTTGCCTCCGTGTCACCTGAAACATGCGCGTCTTAAGTAATCTAAATCGCTTTTATGGTGTTATCCCACAGATATAGAACACTAATTGTACTCTACGATGATTTCCTTTATAATGGCAATTAAGACATACAGTAAACAGCATTAGAAGCGATGAAGAATCCATTTCAGGCTACTAATATAAACCCCAGGCACCTCTGGAGGTCATGTTAATATCACTGAGTTAAAGCAGTATTGCATGGAGGAGTGAGCAAAAAAAACTCACAATGCTTTGCAAGTAATCAATAACGATAGGAAGCGTTTGGTTGCACTCAGTTCTGCTGAAGGTGATATAACAGTTTTTGAGTCAAACTTTTTTAGACTTGGACTTTGAGTGTTCCATGATTTGCTATAATAAATAAATGAAAGTATTGAAGTATTAAAATGTTATTATTATGTTTTGGTTGAAGGAATTTCATATGTTGAGGCAATGAATAAAAACTACAAAAGATTAGCCTGGCGTTTTCTTTTTCACCATGAGAGTTAAGCAATATATTGGTGCATATTTGCAGTGTGAACTGAAACTTAGCAGGCTTTTGTTAAATACACAACAAAGAAAACCATTGAATGGTTGAAACGTATTTAAATAAGAGGTGGTGGTGTCTTTTCTGCCTATGGTGTAGGTAGGTATATTCCTTAGTGATGTGGAACTCAGAGCTCTCTACCTATCCGGATAGGAATGATTCCTAGAGTCCATGATCAGCACCATTAGTCATCTGTGCAATGAGGGAGAGCTTTTTGTCCTGGTACCACCCCACCATGTCTCATCACCATCAGTAATCAGGCCCACCACCTAGTGTTATTCAGTTGTGCTTTTATGGAAAAATGTGGGATATAAATTCTGTGGACTGCTGGCATGGGGAGGCTCAACCAATCAACAGCCTTGTTTCGTCTGTTCTTGAGCCTTCTTATGATTTTGTCTGTGACTTAATACATTCATGTTGATGTTATGTACAGAACAGTATGGGTCAATTACATTGAACTTTTCAGTCAAATCTAGAAAGACTTCATGTTAGTGTGTAGTATATCTAAAGAGCCATGTATGGTCCTGTCCATCTCCACTAGGCAGCAACTCCAGCATCCTCTCTGCTCTGCAGGACCTGTCCTCTACTTCTTGGCCAGCTCTGCGATCCAGGATGGAGAAACACCTTCAGGCCTTCTCAGTTCTGCAGTGGCTCATCACCTTCCTCGTCATGGGTGAGGGGGAACTGGCTCTCTGTGTACTAGCCAACTAGTAGTGGCTGAACGATGTAACCCTGTGGCCTCATTAAACTTCCGGAAGGAGATCACACCTTTATGCTCCTTCCTTCCCTTGCTGGCTTTAACTACAATAAATGTTATCAGAGATTTTCTTTTCACAGGTGGGCCATTTTGGTTAAATATACACTGGTAGTCCAATTCTGATATTTTTCAGAAATGTCTTTTGATAAATCACATCATCTCTGGGTCTGATGTTCAAATCTGATGTGATTGGTCAATAGATCAATTGGTGGAATTGAGCTGTCTGTGGATAAACATATTTTCCAGTTAGTCAAGTCTGAAAGTCTGTTATGGAAATAATGAATAATAATTTGTGCATTTGAAAAATATATATTGAATGCAGTGTAGTGCCTATGCTGACTACTTTTCCCTCTGCTCTTGGCTCTAAAGGTGCAGCCAGCACTGTGCTGTTGATTTATTTGTTCTGCACAGACCTTTGGGTGATCGCTGCCATGTACACTGCTTGGCTGGTCTTTGACTGGAACACCCCAAAACAAGGCAAGTACCACTGTAGCTTGCATAAAACACAGCTGTTATTTCGTAGTGATTTCTGTTTGTCAGCAGATGGAGCTGTGCTGGGAAATTATGTAATTGATATTATTGACCCCCTGTTGTATTACGTTATTCAGCATGATTCAGCATGCATTATTATTCAGTTTTTTAGGAATCAATTATTATTCGGTACATGGCGTCATTACGTTACGCTATTATTCAGTATGTGAGGGATACATTATGTTGTAACGCTATGTCGCACTGGAGATCTATCATTGCACATTTCTTTTCAGGTGGCAGGAGGTCCACTTGGGTGAGGAACTGGACAGTCTGGACTTACTTCAGAGACTACTTCCCCATCAGGGTGAGCAGAGTTTTGTTGTCGTCGAGGAGTATTATTGAGTGGGAGTTTGTGTGTGTCTGCTTGTGTGAGCTTTTGGAGTGGTACAGAACAGATGAAAATGTAAAATATAACAGTGACATCTTTCTATGTGTTCCCAGAAGCTTTTTGCTCATGTGTCTCCTCTTCTATCATGTGTGAACTGGCAGGCTGAGAGATAATGCGTGAGGTTCAGTAACCACACTTTTACAGTTTATGTAGCATACTAGAATAAAAAAAAAACGTTTTTATTATATTGCCATGATTTACATTTAAGAGCAGCTGTTGTGGGGGCAGTGTTATGATTTTATGCTTTAATCAAATGGTTTAGATTTGAATTGTTCAGCCTGTTTGATCTGAAGTCATGTGATTAAGTAGATTGGTCCCTCTTCTCACAAACGACACATTTGAGCCATATTTAAGGAATCCCACTGATTGGCCAGTGGAGCGGAGGTTGATTTGTGGGGGACAACATGTTTACCGTTGACTTGTTGATTATGTCTGAGTACCATAGGCTGATTAAGATTAGCTAATCAGTGACTGTCAAAGTATCAGCTGTTCCTCGTCCCTGATGATAGTGTTTTAAGGAGTTGGATGGATAGACTTTGCCCAGTCTGATAGGAGAATGATCTTTGCTGAGCTAGTGTTTTCTTATTTTTTCCCCCCTCCCCTTCCCACACAGGGGTTGTTTGGACACACACACGCAGGTTTAATTGAATGTATTAATTATTGGTATCCCCCCTTTTTGTCTCCCCCAAATTTTATAGCGTCCTTATCTTGAGTATGGCCTTGTCTCGTCACGCAGCTCTCAGCGGGTTTGGCTGAGTTGGAGATCGGGATTGTGTGTCGTCAGAAGCACATTCCGCCAAGCCATGCTGCTTCTTATCACACTGCTTGTTCAAAAGGGAAGTAGGTCAGAACCAACATGCTTGGAGCAGAACTGTCCTCCAACTAATGGTCACAATTGAGGCAGCCAATCAGCCACAATGAGTCAGTACCTTGTTACGTGACAAGCCAACCCTGGGGTGGGACAGAAAGGCATGGTGGGTATACCAATACCAGGATAAGAACCCTGATCGTATTGGCGTTGTTCTCTTTTTTAGGCTAATTGCTGCAGTTATTTTTCCCCCCAAGCAATATTTTTCTCTGAAACAAAGCGTATTCAAACTGAAGGTGATGTGTCTTCATAAACCATAAAACAGACTTCAGTGATGGTGATGACCAACAGCCAGAGGAAACACACAGTGTGTGTTGTCTTTGAAGGGTCAAAATCCGCATTGATAGCTTCATTTTGTAATGAGCTGGATAGTTACAAACCCATGTTACAGCTGTATGTGCTCACAATAGGCCACAGCTTAGACCATTGGACCTCTCTAGGCCACATGACATTCAATTTAGAAATCTCCTCCTTGTTGTTTTGAGAGATACTAACCTCAATAACAGCTAAACATTTATTTATGGTAGGTCAGTAATGTTAATTGGCACGGCGCTTCATTCTTTTGTGTACAATTGTGTTAACTCCTTAGTAATGTTGTGCATTTTGGCATATGACTTCGCTGTATAGCCTACACTGACTGACTCTTGCTCAGTGTTTTCAGACCCTTACAATCTCTAAAATGTTCACTTTGGGGACACTTGCTCATATGTATAGCGTGTGTGTGTGTGTGTGTGTGTGTGTGTGTGTGTTGGGGGGGGGGTAATCTGTTCTGTCAGTCTGTTGAATATCCAGATTCAATATGAATGCAACATGTAGTTATATAATTTTATTTGTGATGTAGAATTGATTAGTCAGGTTTTTTGCTAAATTATCGATGTATGCCGGTGTTTGTAGACATCCAGACATTGTAAGTCACCTGGCAACATCCTGTTTCAGATAAAGATGTGTAGCTTGGTCAACTGATGGAGTTGGATGCCAGTTTGGAGACAGGCCTGGCAAGTAGCAGTGTATGTGACTTTGCATGCAGGCATTTGTGCACTGGCTGTCTGATAAACGCTGGAAGGGCTGACCATCTTTTATGTGCTGTTATTTCTAAATGATTAATACCATATGAATGACGATACCCTTAAATTTAAGCTGACAGTCTACATGTTAATGGTCATTTTACCCTTTTAAAAGTGTTAGCATACAGAGACGAGAACTTCATGAGTCACTCCATAACTTCTCCATAACTTCTGAGATTTTTGGGGATTTTCTGTAGATGGCCAATGGCCGTCTTCCTCACGTGGGCCGTCTTTCTCTGTGTTTTTCCTGGCTCAGAATGGGTCTTTAGGGTGTGACCATACACAACAGTTAGCATGATCGGTCCGCATACAGTAAAGGCACTGATTTACCTTATGGCGGAAATCAATGCATTTTCTTGTTATTTCAGACCATTTGATAAACAAAAATGTCTATCATGCTTAAATAAATAAAACCCCATTAACAAAACTGTTTAGAAAAATGATCTTTATTACCACAATTAATAAATGATATAGATTTTTATGAATGTTTTGCTTTATTTTGTAATGTGACGTTTACATTGTGACATTGTAATATTAAGCGCATTATATCATTAAGACAGGTGCTATAATTTGTTTTTATTGTTGTCACAGTTTTTATTTAGTGTGCTGAAGTAAAATATGTTTTGTACATGTTGGGCAGTGCAGTTTAGGAAAAATATGATCACGACGGACGGCACAGTGTATCTTCTGTCACAACTCTGCCACTGCGCTCCAATCTAGCTATGGGAGCCATATTCTTTGCAAAGTGATAACAAATGGCGTCCTTTATTTCTTTCCATCTTCTTGAATCCTTTTCTTAATGCGTAGCTTAGTGGACGCATTTGTTGCACATTGTTTTAGCCATGCACTGTTCACGTATTCGGCAACATGATTGTTTGCCAAGTGTTGAAACCGATTTGTGGTACCTTTTCCCACTTCGCTGGGACGGTGACTAAAAATGGCTTTGCAGAAGTTAACTGTTTTTTAGTAACAGACGTTTAGTGATTGTCAAGCCTCTCATCTGGGACTTTAGCTGCGGTGTAGGAACTGGCACAATCATGTGGGCCAGTGCATTTTGGTCAGCGCTTGGATGCATGAACAGTGACCTTTGCATCCTGCTGGGTCAGTCCTTATCTCTTCCATTTCTTCCTATTTCTGTATGCATGTTGTCAAACAGCACCTGCTTTAAATACCCAATGGTAATCTCTTTACATCTGCCATGGCATCACTTTGGAGACCTTACAGTAGATTATCTTTTCTAATCTGGTGATTATGCAATGGGCCTTGTTTGACAACTGTCCTGAGTACACAGCTCTTTGGATCTGTGTGTATGCCCCCGGTGCCTTTTCAGATTCTTCGAATAATGTAGCATTGGGCCACCTGCTTTACATAATTGTTGTTCACAACAGATGAAATGTGCAGATGAACACTGTTATTAACATTTGAGACTATTTATTTATTTATTGAGCAAAAATATTGTTAATTTAAAGGCTAAACTGACAATTTCAAGGAGTACAGTTCTTTCCTGAAGACCCCTTCAAATTTGTTTGTGTTTATATAATTTATTATTTTTTGCCATCAAGCTACACACAAAACCCAGTAAAGACAAAGCAATAATGCTTTTTTAGAAATATTTGTTATTTTATTAAGAAAAACAGATATCTCACATGCATAGGTCTTCACACTCTTTACCATGACACTCTAAGTGGAGCTCTGATGGATTCAATGTTCAAGATCCTTGGCTTGTTTCAAAAACTTGATTGTAGTCCATCTGCAAATTCTGTTGATTGGACATGATTTACAAAAGCACACCTGTCTATACCAGAAGGAGATCAAAAGCACAGTACCTGCCACACTTCACTGTGCACGTCAAACTAAACCAAACCAGGAAGTCCAAGGAACTTTCTGAAGAGTTTTGAATTTGTGTCAATGCAGTGTTAAATTGAAGAAGTTTGGAAACACCAAGATTCTTATAAACAAAGTAAACATGTAAATAAGACCTTGGTAAGGAATTGACTAAGAACCCATTGGCCAATCTAACAAAGCTAAAGATTTTCTCTTCAGAAATGGGAGAACCTACCAGAAGGGCAACCATCTTCGCAGCACTTAATCAGGCCTTATGCTGCCTGGACAACTCCTGAGGAAACGGAATATGACATGTCGTCTATAGGACTCAGAGCACAAGGGAAACTATTTTCAAATGAGACCAAAGTCAAACTATTAGGCCTGGAATGCTACGTCTTGCAAAAACAAGAGTATAAACAACTAAGAATGAGAGACACCACCTAAATTCAGGTATACAAAGTTGGTAAATGCATACACAAGAAGACTTAAGAAGTTGGGATTACTGCCGAAGGCACTTCTACACTATACGGAATACAGTGTTTGAATACATATGTACATGAGTTTTAGATGTTGAATGAAATTAGACACATTTTATAAACATGTCTTTGCTTCATCATTATTTGTGTGTAGATTGGTGGCACCCAAAAAAGGTTTTTTGAAATCATGTCTGTTGTGGAGAAAGTGACAGTACTTTTACTGCATATGCCAATACAATTAGTAACTTACTTAAACTTACATTCTAGTGTGGTTGATACTCTCACTAATAAAAGGCAACTGTCAGCAGGTAAATAACCTTAAATGGCTTCAGTCTAAAACATTAATATCACTGCACAGTTGATATTATATAACCTGTGCAGTCAAAATCCTCCCTAAAAACAGCTGTTATGTTATCTTGTCAATGTGATAATTACCACCATGTCATTTGTCATCCAGCTCATCAAGACACAAAATCTGCTGCCCAGTCGGAACTACATCTTTGGCTACCACCCCCATGGGATCTTCTCCTTTGGAGCCTTTTGTAACTTCGGGACAGAGGCCACTGGATTCTCAAAGAAGTTTCCGGGCATCAAGCCTTCCCTTGTTACACTAGATGGAAACTTCCGAATGCCAGTCTTTAGAGAATATCTCATGTGTGGAGGTGAGATGGGTTCTATGAGTTTTGTATTTCTATATTCCTCTTCTCACTACACTATGTAAACTGATAACAGGTCTGGATCTACAGACTCTTATCTGGCAGAACTCTGAGCTTTGTCCTATTGCACAGCCTGGGTGAAACAGCCTCTGTTCCAACCAACTTGGATGTGTTGTTGTCACTATTGTAAATAGCTGCATCTGTTGAAACCTTCACTGTAAGATTACCTACTGTATCTTAGTTTCAAAGGTTTCTTCTGCTCTTCTATCAGCAAGTATGGATTTCTTCCAAATGGACATTGAGATTCAGAGATTTCTGTAGTTTCTTACATGTCTCAGCAATTAGGGGGTAGATCAGCCTAAATTCATCATATAAAATGTGTTTTATAGTTTCTATTTGCCCTTTTACCTACCCTTCTTCCGACCCACCCCCTCCATTCATTACCACCCACCCCCTCCATTCAGTCCCACCAGCCCCTCCATTCAGTCCCACCAGCCCCTCCATTCTTTCCCACCAGCCCCTCCATTCAGTCCCACCAGCCCCTCCATTCATTCCCACCAGCCCCTCCATTCATTCCCACCAGCCCTTCCATTCATTCACACCAGCCCCTACATTCATTCCCACCCCTCCATTCATTCCCCCCCCTCCATTCATTCCCACCCCTCCATTCATTCCCACCCCTCCATTCACTCCCACCCCTCCATTCAGTCCAATTGTTTACTAGCATGATTTCAGTAGCTACAATCAATCCCTTATCCAACCCTCCACTATTGACACAATTGCCCATATTTCCCTGTACTATTTTTGCACCATATTACAGTGGTTTCTCATCACGGTCATGAGCCTCCCTATTATATTTGCTGATGAAGCAATGGTTAATTTATTTTGTGGTAGTTTTCAAAGTCAGGCATTAATCCTTAAATGCTAAGCACTATTTTCATAGTTAACATACCATATATGCTGAATTGAAATGCATGAATGGATGTGTTTTGTTTACCAGATCATACAACTATATCTGTAGTATTTGCATCTGAAATATACTGAATTGTTAATTTTATATGACATAACCATCAAACCTTTTGATTTTAAATGAAATGGATGCATTTTATATTAGTCATTTTGTGCCAAGCAGACAACCATCAGTTTTGATACCAGTTTATAGACTGACTGAGAACAAAAAGAGGCAGAAATGATGGGCAGGACAGTGGGAACATTTTTGGATTAGGGCTTTGATTGGCCTTAATGCCTGATAATGGGTTGATGATAAAACTAACACTAGATTTTAATCTGAGTGAGTGCTTTATCTAAATCTTTGCAGAGTTGCCGATAAGGGTTAACTCTGACTGAATATTCTGTTTTACTTGTTTTTATGCCATCCTAGCACAGTTGTTCAAATAGGTTCATTAGTGATATAATACATTTATAGCTCAATCTATAGGCTATACATTTTTTATATTAAACCCCTGACATATTAGTAGTGTTTTCACACTAAATGTATTTTAGAAAATATATCCCAACTTAGGACAAACCATTTGCTTTTGGGATTCGATCGGTCAGTGACTGGGTTTGTTCATGTCAGGTGGTCGGAACATTGGTAATTTAATACATGAATACACACATTTAGCCATATCATTTCTTACAGTATCTGCAGCATTCCTTCTGATGGATACAACTGAACGTAACCAATTCATTTGCGAAGTAGGGTCTTTCAAAATCCACCAAAAATACTTAGTGTCAATCTACATGTGGGCAGTGTCCTTCCTTGTGTTAGTAGGTTGTATAAGCTGTGTTATATTTAAATATAATGCCAGTAGTAAGTTTTGCCTTTAAGAGAGAGATTCAAATCATTCATATTTGAAAGTTTTAGTCCTCCAGATTTAGACACATTATATAAATACAACTTTTGTTTTTTCTGCTTTTTTGTCATACCTGTGACGGGTTGAACATTAAGGTAAACAAACAGATGCAAATCAGTTGGAATGAACGACACCAGAGTAGATGAATTAAGTTTATGGTTATTTCGTATTGTTTTCATTCACAAAGCATTAGGCATCCAAGCCAAGCAGGTACGGGAATCAATAATCAAGAACAGCCACAATACTCAGTCTAGGATAAGTGGGCTTTAATAGAAGGAATTGGAACTGAGCTGGCATTTCTGCCTTCACATTTGGCATTGAAAATTATAATGTGTGTTATTTAGAGATCATCATAGTTGGGTTTTAGACCATAGAAGTTGAAGTAACTATCCATGCTCTGAATAAGACAACTCAATATTTGCAATTGAGGAATTTAGCACATATTGACACCTTTGTTTCTAAACAGGTAATCTTTAGCCCCTCAGTGTTAACCTTCACTGGCTCCAATTCTTCTAATTTCAGCAATACATTTTGCAATCTTTTGGGTCAATTATTTTTATATGTATAGAAAGGGTCTTCATACTGGCTGTGACAATTTGCTACGTATATCTAAGTCAGTCATAACAACGTTTTAAAGAGATGCAGAGGGTTTTGCTACAGCCTGTGCCAATATACCTTCACAAGTGTCTTTGAGTCTCCAATACGCAGCATGATTTTTATGGGAGCATTTCCTGATGGCATCAAGTTAGGTTGGTGGATCGTGATGAGATCTTGTTTAGAGACTGTGACCTCTTCATTTCAAATATCTTCTGTACTCAAACAGCTCGCCATAATTTGTACTGTATGTGCCAGGTATCTGTCCGGTGAACCGTAACTCCATTGACTACCTCCTCTCTCAAAATGGAACTGGCAATGCAGTGGTCATCGTTGTAGGGGGAGCAGCTGAATCTTTAAACTGCGCACCAGGCATCAATTCTGTCACCCTGAAGAACCGAAAGGGCTTTGTGAGGCTCGCCCTCCAGCAAGGGTGAGATCAGAGCACATACATCTCACACACCCTCCTCACATACTCATACCCAAGTAAATGCTGTACCTGATTACCCACATCAGTTGATCAGGCTACATGGGGTTTCTTTCATTTTAGTTTTACCTAGATTTATTCAGCGATGTCAAGCTGAGACGTATAGTACGTACTATTACTGTAAAAAGGCCATTTATCAAACATTTCAGTTGCTTCACAGGTACCAAAACATCTAGCTTAAGGTTACTCTGCAATACAGTTAATGAGTGGGGGACAAAGAAGTACTAATGTTTTTTAGTGTAGGTTTTGAGGTAAGATAATACAGGAGTTTGTGCAGTACATTCTTATGTACAAACGTCAACCAAACTAAGTGTATAAAGGACAATGATGTATGTGAAAGTTCGAGCAGTTCCAAAATGTACAGCTGGAAGATGTGATTCATTTAATTAGGCCAGCACGGACAAAAGTGTCATTAAGACCAATTGAATTTAGAGTAATGGCACAATTTCACATATTCCATTCACCCTAGCCAAGTCTCAATCCTACTGAGGACTAAGTCAGAGCCGCACGAATAACTGGCTCCAAACAGACGAACTGGGAATACCAGTCAACTGCAAACCCATTAGGCAAACATTTTGACTTACACAACTTATCCACACGAGCGCACTTCAGCAATAATACCGTCTGATGGTGGATTATAGATATGCAATATCTGTGTCGGTCATGTGCTTTCCAAGATTTCCTTTCTAAATTTCTGTTCGTGACAGATGTTGAAATGGCACCACTGCATTTGAAATGCTCTAAACATTTGAGCAAGTAAGCAGCAAAACAAGTCAAACACAGCACAGCACATTAATCAGATATCCGCTAGTATCCGTTATGGTATCCGATGAATAACTTCAGAAGACCAATGTGTAAACCCTCTGTCTCTCAGGTCTGACCTGGTACCGGTCTACTCCTTTGGGGAGAACAATGTGTACAAGCAGGTCATCTTCGAGGAGGGAACCTGGTGCCGCCTGGCTCAGAAGAAGCTGCAGAAGATTCTGGGCTTTGCTCCATGTCTGTTCCATGGCTGTGGCTTCTTTTCATCTGACACCTGGGGAATGGTGCCGTACAATAAACCCATCACTACTGTCGGTGAGTAAATCTCTGTCAGGGATGCTGTGCTGTTTGACTTTCTGGTCATCCAAGACCAGAGGACTTGATCTGTAAGGCCACAACCTGCCTTTGCAAATGCCTTGCCCTTATACGTATATGCCACATAGACCTTCAACACACAACCGTCCTGTCAGACAGGATCCGTCGGTTATTGTCCATCTGTAAAGCATTACAATGCAGCGGTTGGTTCGTTGTGATTACTATCGAGCAGTGTACCTCTAATTCCTCTGTGTTAACACGACCATCCATACAGTGAAGGGTTACTTTTCCCTGCATGAATGCTTACTTGCTCACATCAGGAGAGTGTTCTTAACAATTCGACTTATCAATTTTGGAAATGTATTGTAAAGGAGATTTTGGGGAAATTGATTTTTACACTTCTGTTTCTCTTAGTGGGTGAACCAATCACAGTACCAAAGATTGAGCAGCCTCCTCAGGATATGGTGGACCTCTACCATGCCATGTACATCAGGTCCCTCGAGAATCTCTTTGACAATTATAAGACCCGCTTCGGCCTTAAGGAGAGTGACATCCTGCACATCCAATGAGAAAAGAGAGAGGGACCTTTTGAAACCTCAGAACTAAGAAAACTTTGGCAGCCGGTTGGTTATTCAGCCCTGCCGCCTCCCTTCACGTGCCTGACTGTGAATGTCCTGGACTTCAATTTCTATACGTAATATGAGTCTGTATGTAAACTCACCACTCTCTGCATTATTCTGTATATGCTCATGTCCCTCCTCCACTTAGGTTGAATATGAATGATTTTTGGTTTCTTTCCTCTTTGCCCTAGCTTGAGTCGCTGTCAACGGGCAAGTTGACTGACTTACATTTTATGACAACTCGTCAGCGTATAACTCATCTATATGTGTTTCATCCATGACAGGAGAGATAAGGGAGTATAGCTTGATTAAATATAGATTTGCTCGTTTTCCTGTGAATTGGAACCGCCACTAGGTGGCACTAGAAGGTTACACAAAACAATGTCTGTGATTGTCTAATATATCAATCCGCAATGTGTTGTGCCTAAGAACAGCTCTTAGAAAATTGCCCATTCACCACACCCCTTAGTGCCTTATTGCTTAAACTTGGGATGATGTTTTGAGTCCTTTGTTTTATTTGCTAAATCCATGGATGTACGAATTGCCTCACCAAAACGTTGGGTGTTTTATCAAAGCAAAGAATCTGATCCTCCCCACACATGACCACTACATTTACACTTGAAGGTGAATGAATTGAATGAAATGGATTTAGATTGTGCATATACTGTAGGTAATGCAAAATGTACATATGATTGTATGATCCCACTAAGTATTGTATTTAAAAAAATATATATGTTTCAGATGTGACTTCCTTATCTTAATTCATCTCTTCTGTCCGTTTGAGCTTGTGTTTCTTCTACTTTTCATCTACTTTACACACATATTGTTGTGGTCTGCTTTACATTTCTGACTGTTAAATGGGAATAACAGTTTGTCTAGATTTACCAGAGAAATGTAGCACCTGCATCCTCATACGCCATGGAAGCAGGTAGCCATGGTTGGAGCATCGGAACAGTAACAGGTGACGATATCTGTTGTTTGGCCCTTGAGCAAGGCACTTTAGCCTAATTGCTCCTGTAAATTGCACTAGATAAGTTTGTCAGGTAAATGACAATTCGGATTTAGAGCTGTAGTATTATTTTGTAGTAGCATATACAGCATATTTTAAATAATGTAGTGTCTTGATTTTAGACCAAATGGTGTTAACAAGCTCTTGAATCCTACCTGTGTATTTTGACTATTGCTGTGCTCGCTGAGGAATTTTGGCCTCATAAATATCATGGGGGTTTTGTCTTTCAGTAAAAACAATGTTATGCTATTATTTGGTTCTGTTATGTAGAGTACTATCATCATGTGATCTTGCAGAAATTGATTCAGGTCTGATCTAAATGTTCCCTAAGTGGGAATAAACAAAGAACTGGAACTGCCCATGACCAGAAGATTCAAAATCTTTAGTCTTGAGAAAAAAGGCATTGGGAACAGTAGGATCTGTAGCCACTCCACTAATAAAAAGCCTTTAATTCCTTGTGGAACTGAACCGATGCTTTTATCCACTGATAATGTAAACTGATGCATTTTGATATTTGTGACAACCTCTTGAGATATTTCCCTAAAATGGCATTAGAAAGATTCCTATATGTGGATGTATTGATTAGGTTGGACCGAGTGTTATCTGGTGCCTAGTGCCCCAATATTTCATGGTAAATAACTATTCTGTCTTCAAACAGAGCAGAATTGCAAAGGATCATTTCCAAAAATATTTCAATGATATGGAGTCAATAATATTCAAAATCTCACCTCATTTCAACAATCTTTGACTGTACGTGAATATTTTTCTGCTTGTATCAATGGTACCATTGTTGTAAATGTAAAGTACACTAACCAGTCAGCAGATAAACTAAATATGTCACCATATTCCAGAGATGTATTCCAATATTACATTTGGGAAATTGTCAACACACATCTTCGACTAGAACATATGTTTGCCATACAAGGCAAACTTCTCAACTGGATGATGTTGTGAAATGTGATTTCTTGACTGTTTTAGGCGCCAATTATATTTTTTGATTCAGAAATAAAAGTGGCCATTACAAAACAGACAATAAGGAAACAACATTGACCACATGTTAAAATGATAAGGTGCCAAATATA
Source organism: Esox niger (assembly GCA_016801105.1). Lineage (NCBI taxonomy): Eukaryota > Metazoa > Chordata > Actinopteri > Esociformes > Esocidae > Esox > Esox niger. Next base: position 34,892 of record JACXGJ010001582.1, on the reverse strand, counting down.
CACTAGAAGTTGGTGCCCTCCAGTGGATACATGCTGAAAATGAATCAGAAACATGTATTAGCAAAATAACTATTAACTGATTGTACCAAAATATAAATACAATTATTTTACAACCCTGTTACCCTCCATATTGCAAAATGCAAATAAAAACAATGCAATAATGTGCAAATCATTTATTATTTGGCCCCTGCTAATGTTCCTGCCGTGTCTCTGATGGATATTTTTTTGCAGCCCAAGGATGGCCTGTTTCACTTGCATAGTGAGCTCCATTGACTGCATGTTGTGGGTTCACAGCAACAGCTTTCAAATGCGAATGCCACACCTGGAATAAACTCCACACCTTTTACCTGCTTAATTGATGAAGAAATAACAAAGGAATAGCCAACACCTGTCCTTGAAACAGCTTTTTTGAGTCAATTACTTTTGGTCCCTTGACAAAGAGAATGTGGATGTTGTTACCCTCAAATAAAAGCAGACGGCACTTTAAGCAGTCCTTGTTCCTTGCATACAGATATTTCTCCAGCTTCTCTGAAGCCTTTATCTTATGTACTGTAGATGATGAGACGTTAGTAAAAGTCCTTGAAATGTTATGTTGAGAAATTCTTGAATTGTTATGTTGAGTTATTCTTAAATTGTTGAACTATTTTCTTTCACACAGAGTGTTGAACCCCTCCACATCTTCATTTCTGACAGATTCATCCTTTCTGGAATGAGCTTTTGATACCCAATCATGTTACTGACTTGTTGCCAATTTACCTAATTAGTTGTTAGATGTTTCACCAGGTTTAGTTTTTTTATCATTACACAACTTTTCCAGTCTTTTTTCCCAAATTATGTAGCTGGCATCAAATTCAAAGTGGGCATAATGTTTGCAAGAAACTATAAAACGCCCCTGTTTCAACATTTAATATGTTGTCATTGTACTACTTTCTATTTAATATAGGGTTTAAACAATTTGAATGTCATTGCATTCTGTTTTAATTGACATTGTATGCCATGTCCAAATTCTTTTGGAAACAGGTTTGTACAAAGAATCCATAGCAGGTACAATACCATAAAATCTAGATATACTATATTTGAAAAATTTGTATATATATGCAGAAAAGTACTATATGCAGGGTTCCAATAATTGTGGCACTAGTGTTTTTAAATAAAATAATTATTTTTTGTGATTTTTTTTTATTTTCTACAATTCTCATGTAATTGAAGGTGAGATTAATATGATGACAATATTTTGAGAGGAAGATGATTTATGCTTATAAATGCACACATCTAAGCATGTGTGTGAAAGGAAGTAAAAGAGGAAGTGTGTGTATAAGAACTTGTTGACAACTGCATATGTAAAAGGGGATTTCTAAAAATAAACATTATTGATTGTGTGTAGTTGTGTGTGAGAATTAAAGAGTTTGCGAGTACACACACTTAAAGGGGCAGGTTATCAAAGCACAACTACTTAATGTACCTATTTCTAATATTAGCAATTATATATTTCTGTCATAAAAACACAAAACCTCCCCAACACAATCAGGAAAAAGGAGAATATTAATTTTGTGGTTGAATCTATTTCCATTGTATTGGTTTGTTTATGAAGCACCCCAAGTTCCAGAATTAATAGTGAATGTAGATTCCCTAACAGCAATGCTGATCAGGTCTATGTGTTCTGTGCCTAGCTGTAGTAATTACAAGAAAATGCAGAACACATTTAATCTGCTTGGTGCCAGTTCGGTTTTACTTTGCTTATATACCAAACTGATAAACAACGACATTAAAACACATCTACAATTAGAAAGTATTATGCCACAAGTGTCAGCTAGATGGATTATGTTGGTAAAGGAGAAATGCTCACTTGTCCTTATTTGAGCCTTTTATGGGAGGTAACTTGCATTATCCTTGAGTGGGTTATTTTGGTGCTACAATGGGGAACAGGCATGCGTCAAGCATATCCATGAAAACAAATAGCATCATGTCTGATAAGGCCCTACAGGTTTGTAGCAGCTGGGAAACCCACCTCCAGCTATAAAATACCCAGTTACTCCTGTATTCACTGATTCAACGCTCATTATGTGTATTTTTATTTTCGGCTAATCTCACGTCTGTTTTTGCAATTAAATAGTGTTTCATTGCAAAAACAGACATTACACTTCTTGAGGCACATTTGCTCTCTGACAGAGGAGTTGTGGTTGGCAGAACACCCGAACTCATCACACAAACTTCATTGGTCTTTTCTAGGTGCTCCCCTTGTGCCACAGGGCAAGACACCACTGCAGTTTCTTCAAGGGAGTTTCAACGCTGTTGCTGCAGACTCCTTTACACATTCCCACCCATCACTCTTGTACAGACCATGTGTAAAGAGTTTATTCTGTGTCCATTCTTGTGGCTCCCTACTGGGCATTCTTTTATAAGTTTGTCTGTTGCTGAGTTTTGCTTGGCAGCCACGATTGTTTTTCAATTCTTGATGCATGCGTTTTCCCATTGTGGCACTTTGTTCTCTTCCTCGGGGAATAATGGTTGTAGACATAAAACATTGATTTTCGTTTTGTCATAAATTGGCTTTATTTTTTGGGAACACACTTTCCCATATTGTATACTTGTTCCTCTGTTGTTTTGCATAGTAAAAAATAAAAACGATTGGAAAAAACATAATTTCCCTCCTTTATGTGTGATTGACATTAAATAGAACAAATAGCAATGAATACATTCAACGGAGAGTAAAGTTACTTTGATAGACACAGACGTGAACCAATCAGTGATCTACCGGGCACCCCCCCCCCCCCCGACAGACGGATGATCGTTTCCTGAGCAAGCTTCAAGTCCTACTTTGTTTATGTAGGTAGCTCTGAGTTAGCTATCTAGCTAGCTGGCTTGCTAACTGACAGCTTTAAGACTGCTTTGTTTAGTTTTTTACTAACGTTAACTAACTACGTGGATTATTACACAGATCAACAAACATTTCCTTCGTATGTGAATCTAGATACACAGGATCTAGTGTTGTTTGGTGGCAGAGATGAGCTGTTTTATTGAATGAAGGAGTGAACACCCCTGGTGCCGATAGCGTTAGGAGAATGAACTCCATCCCTGGTCGGGATCACCCCGTCCCCAACGCCTCTGTCAGCTCTGGATCCTCATCTTCTCGTGCCTTGCACGTTGAGCTCACATCTCAGCAGGTACGAAACAACCATCCTGCAGCGCGGTATCGTATGAATTGGTAATGCGTTTTGTCTTGTATTGCTGCGTCGTTGTGTCACATGTCAAAACTGCCAGATGAGTACTGCAGGCCTGCAGTCAGGAGCTAGCTAAGCTGGCTACTGTAGTTACTGTAACGTTACTCTCCAAATTATTTACAGTTATAACTTTTTGTTTGCTAGCGGTAAATTGAAAGACATTTAGTAGCTAGACATGTGCAAACATAATGTATACTTTCTAGTTTGCCAACTACCCAGATATTCACGCTAACCCGTTTAATTAGCCTTAACACCTAGGGATACAGAACCGGTGGCGCGCGACGAGTCATGAGGGGTCATCACTACAAGTATTTTGGTCACCTGACTAGCGACAGTACAGAGCATTCATTCTGATTCTCAAGTTATTTTAATTAGTTCTTTATTAGTCCTCATAGCAATCATCTTGATTGCGATATGACTCATTATGTACTTCCGTTCACTATGAACCTTTGCCTGCAAGCCCTTTCACTTGATTAGCCCCGAAAGTGATGCTTTTTTTATAGTGTCAGGAATTTTTTTGGTGTCTTCTGCTTGCTGAGAGTTACAGTGCTACCGTAATATTATATACAAACACATGAAAACCATAAATTATTGAGCTTAGATTCCCCAGGTGATAAATGACCCCCTCTGCCCTTTCCCTTTAGAATTGATTTAACGCTTTCATTATCTACCTGATGCTATACATAACTATTTGTAGACCAAAATTTACTTGGACCTTTGCTCAACAACAGCTGCTACTTCTGCTAGGCTACAGGTCTACTATAATGACAACAGTTTATATTTTATAAAGCCTTTTTTCACTTAAGTAGTTGTCAAACAGTGCTTATAGAGATATCCAACCAGAAACCCCAAAGAGCCAGCAACAGCCGATTTATAATAGAGAGGAGCTGGACTCTGAAGGGGTAGTTGGTCCTCTTCTGGCTCTGAATATTATAAGACTGGATGACCATTTTGTGCTGCTTCAATCTTTTTACATGTTCATATAACTAGCATGTCAATATATGAGGGTAGGCTGTGTCCAGAGTCTTTATTGAGAATCTAGATTAGTCTCTAGCATAGAGATAGATATATTCAGATGTGGCATTATTTTTGTTGGAGAGGATGGTTGGGGGCCAAGAAAATAATTGTAATACATGAAGAATAAAATGTACATTGCAAATTGACTACTTATAAAAAGTAATTATTCGAAAATAATAGAATAATCATTTGATTACATTGAGACACGATCACGTCTCTACATTTATTTGTTGTCTTTGCCAATGCTTGGGAACAGACTTTCGAATATATTTTGTTTTTCGGAAATTCCTAGTAACCCGAAAATAAAAATCCTATAAAATTATTTGGTGTATATATATATACTGTATGAAAGGTCAATATTTTTGACAAATGGTTGTGTTTTTTGACAAGTGTGTGTCCAGTTTATTTTCATCTGCTCTGCAGGATAGTTTTCATACAGCTCAGTAGGCAAGACTGGCTTGTCCAGAATGGGAACATGACATCATGGTTGTTGGGATTCCTGAATAATCCAATTTGTATGTCAAACCGTATACTGTTTTTTGCTATAATTAGCAGTATGAAAAATGCTGAGGACTGTTAAAACTATTTTTTTTACTGTAGATAAGTTCTGCTGCTTTAAGTGGTCATTTTGCAAAGGTTCAGGGCTAAATGATGACCAGGAAGACATTCCCTTTTAAAATCCGATCACCAGTTCTGTTCCAAACCCAGGTTAACAACTTTTGGGATGCACAGCTAAACCAATTGCTCTTTCGACTGTTACAGAATGGAACAATTAAAAAGAAAAGGCCACTGAGACTGTCACATCTGAAAGGATGTAGTTATTGAACTGCTCTGACAAACATCCTTTTTTGTAATTATGATTTTTATGCCTGGACTATCTCAACAATCAACTTAATGGTAGGCTTAAGCCAATGCCTCGATCATGCTGGAGACCCTCTGCTCTGATGGCTACAAGTAAGCCTGTTCAGGGAAAATGTCCACTAACATTTTTGAGTGGGGAAAAAAAGTCCTTGCCGAACAAGCTGTCTTTTTGTTTCTGAGGGCTTTAATCTTATAGGGAATCCCATGACTTAGATTTATCCCTAATGCCTGTGCTGGTGGAAACTGGTGATGCGGGCTGTTGGATATTGAAGAATGCAGATCAGGTGAGGGCTAGCAGTTAGACTGGTAATAGACTGTCCTCTGCTATTCTGATGCAGCTGTGCTTAGAGGGGACTGTTTATTACAAACAGTATGTTCACTAACACATTTACGCAATGGAATAGTGTTGAGATTCATATCATCAAAAAAATGTATGCCAACTTATTAAACATGATACAACAGTGAGTGAATTACATTTAAATTGTCAGTGTCTGAATAGACATGAATTGACTTTTAACGTTACAAGCTTTGCAATGCCATGCTTTGGCTACACAAGAGCCATTAAGCGTCCAGCCATTAAGAAATAGCCATTAAGGAATAGCTCATTTGAAATAAATTCCTACTACTTTACTATTTGCATTGCATCGCGTCCAATTAACGTTTCCAAGCTTCACAATTCGTTAACTTTTTAATCTGTTGCTCAGCTTAGACAGTTGTTTTTGTCTAATTGGGAAGTGAAATCTATTTACACCTATTGACAATATTGTATTACAGCTGCAGAATTTCATCATTGGTCTCTGATCTGCACAATGCTGAAATACATAAAAATTTAGCTAATTTTAGTTCATGCTTTTGCCTTATTCTGTTAACACAACATATACAGCTCCAGAAAAAATTAAGACACAACTGCACCTTTTTCTTTCCTTTCCAAAAATGTCAAAAAGGAAGATTTTGAGTGAGGAACTCAAGGGTTAATATTAAGAGACCACTGCAAATTTAACACTTTTGTTCCTCAGTCAAAACTTTCCTTTTCAACTTTTTATGGAAAGGAAAGAAAAATGTGCAGTCATCACATAATTTCTTCCGGAGCTGTAGTTATTCATAGTGGGAAGGATGACCTGTTGTCCAATAGAAGATCTGCATTTTAGAATTATCTTTGGTGCACCTAAATTAATTTCTGGCTAAAAATATATTTTCTGTCTTCTGAACAATCAGTAAAAATCATACCCCAAAACATTCATGTGTGCCCTGCAGATAGAATTAAGTCTGTCAAGGCATTGCATTTATGAGAAAAAAATACTTTTAGTTTCCTGCCAAGGCTTTGGATATGGAACAAATGGTGTAAGGGACAATGAGATACTGGTGCAGGTGTTCATTGCTGAGCCAGGTGCAGTATTTGATTTTTAGCTGTTTTTGGTGGTATGTGAAACCAAACATGGCAAGGATGTGGGGAGCCAGTTTAAGAACAGGGAAGTCTGTTTTAACCATCATCTTTATCCAGAAAATCACATGATCACATTTAACAGCATTTTTCAAAACCAAACTTACTTACTTCAGTCAACTTACTTCAGTCAACTCCCTTGAGCCTGTGGTGCTGGAGACCACTGACTTAAGAACTACACTTCTGTTGGTCAGCATCACTTTGATTACATGGATCCTCTCCCTCTATGCTTCTAGATTTGTCAAGCCCAACAGCTCCTCAAATGACTCAATTGACACATTTCTGACATATTGGGCATTATCAGTGTTATCTGTTGACTAATCCACAGCTAATGAAATGCAGTGTGCATTCGTAATGGTCTTATCAACTTGTGAAGTCAAATTATCATCAAAAATACAATTCTCCTCATTGCTGTGGAATTTGACGGTGGGATCTGTTTGATCTTTTCTGTAGAAATCTTTTTGTTTACTTTGTTCTTACAGTGTGTCAGCCGTTTCCAACATGCATACTTTTAACATCTTAGTTTCAGAATAAATGTGTGTTGTCCCAAAACCCAAGCTATACACAGTGAAATCTATTGCATATTGATGATTTGTTAGCGAATTGACAAGGTCATAACTGTTTTGAAAAGTTTTTAACTTTCATGCTTCATTGTGGTTCATGGTCATGGTGTAACTGGTATGACAAATACCTAAATTGAATGTAACATAATCCGCTATGTCATATATGACAAATCAGGGTTTTGTAATGGGTGGATTAAGCATGTCATTCCTGGGACCACTCATTATGTAATGTAGGCTATGCAACCACAATTGTAAATTGCTTTGGAAAGTATTGTGTACTAAATAATATATTTTAGCAGTAAGACATCCCAAGTTGGATGTTTTGTATGGCTGAGATATTATGGCTCAGGGATATTGTTAGAGAAAAAAACACTGTATTGTCACAGCCTTTGTTTTTGGTATGTTTGGCCACAAATCCCAGAGGCACCCTAACCCTTATTATGAACTAGATACCAGTGTAATCAGTTAGAAGTTATTTTAGATAATTCTCCTGGTGTACGGTCTGATTGCCTACAGCTAACTGCAATGCAATGCCTACGAACAGCTTTTAGCTATGATATATTGGCCATCTACAACATCCCCTATTACCTTATTGCTTAAATGTATTGCTAAAAAAAATGTTTGTTAGGATTGTAGCCAATATTGGGATCATAGCCAATTTTAGACTCGCAAAACCTTAAGCAACAGAATGACGCGCTCTAGTGCAGTGATGCAAACAAAATTAAATAGTTGGTATGGCCCACATGTAACATTTGACAGAGTAATTATCCCCCCCCCAAGTTCTCTTAAAACATTTCATACAAAAATGATGTGGTCACAGGAATGGCCACATCAGTGGGCCACATTTGAGGTAAAGGAAAATTAGCGTCAGTGTCTATAAACCCATCACGCTTCAGGTTTATGTCAGAATCTGATGTAAAGGGCTCTTGAATTCAGAGGGACAAAGTAATTATTGTTGTTTTTTATCTGTTTTTTTCTTCCTCACGTGGTCAGAATACTACTGTATGTCAGTGTAAATCTATCAATATATTAAGTACGTGGGCATCTGCGTGGGTTATAGAGTACAGCCTCATAGTCACAGTTCATCCAAAATCATCTCAAATGTCATAATGATGGAGGTATCATCCTGTTATCCTTTATTGATCCTATGATGATCCTCTCGTATATACAGAGCTATCCATTGTTACTTCAACTACCATGATGCAAAGCAGATGTCATTTCTTCATGCGTCTCCTGTTGGCTTGCAGCCCCCCTTGCACGTTGCCATAGCAGCATGATTCACACTGATTTAAGCGTATCTTTGCCAAGAAATGCATTCCTTATCAAGTTGACCATGGTATGTTTTCCAACTTCTACATTGATAGTGCAACTTGTAATGTGAATTTACAACTATGTTTCTACTTCACATGATACAATTATCTGGTATTTGTGTGTAGATACATTTTGTAGCTACATACTGTAGCCAATGGGGTATAAATCAACTGGATAATGTAAAAATGTCATGCCAACTGATTCATTTTGTCTGAATTATGCTATTCGATACAAACGTCAACTCTTATATAGTTGTGTTGTTAGTTCTTCCTCCACTGGACCATTCTTTAGATTAAGACAGGAAGAGTTTTTGGTGTGACGAGGCAAGGCAACCATATTGGATGAATATGTCTAGTATGGGTAACTCAAATAATATTCATTTTATTTACCAAACATTCTCACTAATAACAATATAATTTATTTGAAAACCAGTCTCAGTGGAAGTGGCAGGTAGACCTGAAAATTCTACTGATAGTTTTATAAATTTATCCTGTAGCTTTATGAAGACCTTCCTGCCTGTTCAGTGGTGATGGGCATTCCTAGTCTTGTTGGTGAGCTGTATTTCACGGGTCACATCCCCCTGGAAGAGTTGGCTAATTCTGCTGTCAATAGACTCTTTGTTGAAATTGCTTAAAATCAGCCCAGAATCTTTAAATATGATATCTCCAATGCCATGCCTCAAATATAATACCACCCTGTTTCCAAAAAAGTTGGGATGCCACGTAAAATGGAAATAAAAACAGAATGCAATGATGGGCAAATAATATATCCCTGGATTTAATAAAAAATAGTAGAAAGACGACATATCAAATGTTGAAACCGAGACATTTTATAGTTTTTTGGAAAACTACATGCCCATTTTGAATTTGATGCCAGCAACATATTTAAAAAAAGTTGGGGCGGGCATGTTTACCACTGTGTTGCATCACCTCTTATAACAATAACAAATTCCAAATGAAATGTTTTCACTCTTGCTTCCATTCTTGCTTGATATAGGATTTCAGCTGCTCAGCTGTTCGGGTCTCCTTTATTGTGTTTTTTGTTTGATAATGCACCCAAATATTTTCAATGGGTGACAGGTCTGAACTCTGGACTACCCAATCATGTTACTGACCTGTTGCCAATTAGCTGAATAAGTTGTGAGATTTTCCACCAGGTTTTCGTCTAGCATTCAACAACTTTTCCAGTGTGTTGCTGGCATCAAATTAAAATAATTCTTTTTCAAGAACCAATAACTTTCCTCAGTTTCAACATTTGAAGTGTTGTCTTTGTACTATTTTCAATTGAATCTAGGGTTTAATTGATTTGCACGTCATTGCATTCTGTTTTTCTTTATATTTTACAAAGCATCGCCATATTTTGGAAAACAGGGTTGTATTAAGGTGGAGGAAGAAAATGACTATCAGCCAACTGTATTGAAATATGTACATCTACACATTTTTGTAGGCTAGCTTATGTAGACGTTGAAAAGAGTTGGAATGTGGCAACATTAAAACTCGTATGTTATATGGCCTGGTCAAATATGTTTTGTCTCTCTTTGTAGGGTTACAAATCTATCCCATAGCTTTTTGTGAACTTTTCAGTTGACACCAAATGAAACGTACTCCCTCCCATGTTGCAGCTCATGGGTTATTTTACCTGGAAATTCAAATCTGACATTGTGAATTCTGGTTGGGTGCTTCTGTTTACTCCAGTGTGGACTTTGCTAGCAATTTGGATTGTATAAGATGAGGCTTTTGTAAAGACATTGAATCTGTCCCATTAGGCTTATAAATGGTCAAATCCTTGTTTGACTTATTCATTTTCAGCAGACAAATAACATGCTCCCATTGTCCTGTACCTGCCTTTTTGTATTTCTTTTTCTTGACTCACCATCTGCCTCTCACTCCCTGACAGAGGCGATTACGTCATCTCAGAAGCATTGCGGCCCGTAACATTGTCAACAAGAATGGCTCTCCACTGCTGGACACATATTTTACCCTTCATCTATGCCTAGAAGACCGGATATCCAGAGGTGAGTACAGTACACCTTCTGTCAACTGTTTGCGTAAGACGACTGAACCACTGCACTGATACCACCTGTATGCTATATTGTACTGAGCTCACTACAAGTACGCTTAACTTCGGTTAGGGGTAATCTAAATGTTGATACCTTTAAAGTTTGCAGAATATGGTATTCTGGCATAGCAGCTCTATTTCTTTCCAAACAAAATACACTCTGTGCCCAATTATTAGGTAAGTGAGTAATCTGATTTTAGCATTATTTCTATGCACATTTTGCAACAACAAACCATATAAACTTGAATGCTCATTGGATTGGTAAAATGTGTTGGTGTAATGAGAGAGAGTGTGGCAACAATGAATAACTCTTCAAATTAACGTGTGAGGTCATGAAGCTGCCATAATTCTTAGACAGCTTCATGAAAAATTCATGGAGGAGAAAAAACGCAAATGAACTGCGAAAGAATTGAGAAGAATTAAATGTGAAGCAACCAGGAACCCATTATCCTCCAGCGCCATCATATTTCAGGACGGACACTTGGCTGGAGTGTCCAGAAGAACAAGGTGTTAAATGCTCAGAGACATGGCCGAGGTCAAGAAGGCTGATACACTATAACCACTGAAAAAGATTTGAGATAAGATTTTGAGATGTACAGCATTCTTTGTACAGCATGTTGGGCAAAGAAATACCTGAAGGTTTTATGGACAGACAAAATGAGAGTGACTCTTGATGGACCAGATGAATGGGCCTGTGGCTGGATCGCTAATGGACAGACTGCACCACTTCAGTCAGGTGCCCGCCAGGTGGAGTAGGGGTACTGGTATGGGCTGCTATCATTAAGGATGAGGTATTTGGACATTTTTGGGTTGACGACGGACTGAAACTCAACTCCCAACCCTACTGCCAGTTTCTGGAAGATACTTTCTTCAAAAAGTGGTACAGGAAGAAGAATTCTATTGAGAATTTGCAGGCCCTTCTCAAACGGGAGATTTGCAGTCAGGGATGACAACACACCTCTTTGTATTCTATGGGATAGGCGTGTATATCCTTAATACACATGCGGCATTTGGTCCACAACATTTTCACAGGTTCTGAATACATTTGTGAATATTTTGACATTTTAATGCTTAAAAAACTGAGATAGCATTAACATAAATGATAATAAACCCTTTTTTAATAACAGCTACCAACACGGAGCTTGAACTTGACTCCAGAAATTTGACACTGATACCAGAAGAAATTAACCCAAAAGGCTCACCATTGTTACTAGTTGACTGGAAAGTTTGGATTGGTTTCAGGCTTCAACATTAGCCTAAACAAATGGTTGTCAGTGTAGCAGTTACAATAATGTACAACAGGGGGTGCTGTTTCAGTGATATTTCGTGATCAATGTTTTTCCTTACAAGTAATGAAAAATTACTTGTAGATCATAAATTGTCGGTTATGTTGTTCTTAGGAATTGTTTAAAATATATACAGCACTGGAAAAAATTAAGAGACCACTGCTCCTTTTTTCCATTCCAAAAAAGTTGGAAAGGAAGGTTTTGAATGAGGAACAGACGTTTTAAAATTAAGAGTCCACTGCAAATTGAACACCTCTGTTCCTCACTCCAAACCTTAATCTTTTCCGGAGCTGTATGTTTTTTCATTTTCATTTTTGTTATTTCGTTGACTGAACACTGACAGTCAGCCAAGCTGGGGCTTCATCAGCTGTGGGCATGTGTGGTTGGGTTACTTAGGCTAGCAAATGCAATACATACAATGACCTGCAGAATTATTGGCATCCTATTTAAATATGGATAAAATGGCATTGAAATCATTAATTTAACATTCCCTCACTCAAAAACTGCAGTTTGGTCAATATCTCCTCTTTAGCTCACCCAACATGAAATTAGGTCAAGGGACTGTGATGGCTATTGCAAAAGCTTGATTTTGTGGTAAGTAATCCATTTTCCTGTGCATTTGGATGTATGTTTGGATCTTGGTCCTGCAAGAAGATCCAATGATGACCCAGTTTTAGCCTCTTGGCAGAGGCAGACTGATTTTGTCTTCAAATCTCTTGGTACTTGATGGAGTCCATGTTTCTATGTATCCTAGCAAGGTTTCCTGGGCCTTTGGAAGTTAAACATCACTAATCCGCTTCCATATTACTTAGTGATTATTAGGTTGTCTTCTGCATGACCATGGCAATTTTTCCAGCAAATCCACAGCTGGTGTTTGTTAACAATAAGCTTAACCTTAGTGCCATCAGACCTTAGTATCTGGTTCCAATCACAGTTCAAATGACATCTAGCGAACTTGAGGTGCTTACGCTTATGGTTTGGTGCACAGCCGAGTCTTGGAGGTGTTGTCTAATCATAGTTTTGGTGAATTGGTGACAAACTGCAACAAATTTTGCAATCCTCCAAGATTGTCTTGTCACTAGAACCAACCTTTTCGTAGGTGCAAAATATGCATGCGTCCCCTTCCAGGCAGGCGAGCCATAGCTAACAATTAGCAAACTATTTCTACCCATTCACTTATTATCAGAGCTCATAAGTAGTTCAGGTTAAATGTATAGTAGGCGCAACGGGACAAAAGGGGTGTACTGCAGTTGTCTTCCAAATTAACCAGCAGTGTTCACAATTCTGAAACGAAGAGATGTGTGTTGCGGAGTTAAAGTAAAACAAACTTTATTTTTTATTCAATTCAAAGTTGGTATGACATGTTTTTCATGTTAACATTAAGCTGATAAACAACAATGACGTTTTTTCACAGCCAGTTTTGTTCATATTTAACTTGGGTGCCAATAAATCTTGGGGGCATCTTTCCTTCTGGGAACCATAAATTAAGGTTTTGTTAAAAGGAATGGACTAATCTCATACCTCCTTGCACATGAGACTGTTGACTTGACAAAGTCCTTTGCCACATTTTATTGATAGACCTAATATAACTCTGGTCCTGGTATTAAATTCTTTCAAATAACACTTCCTATTTGAACAGGGATACCAGAAAGCCCCTGTGTTGGTATGTTCTTTGGAAAGCCCTAATGCATACCTAATACATTTTCCTCACATCTACCCTTTTGATAAAAAATGCAAATTATTTTAATCATGACAAATATAAAATCTTTGGTAGAGCCTAAAGCTCAAGGCCTTGCTGTTAGGTAATCCTTGAAATGTTTGCAGTCCAAACACTTAGGACTTACTGGAATTGCATCCTCACAAGGATTGTTTGTGGTTTTGTTTACTCAGTGTCTTTGAAAAGGGTTTCAAATCAATCATAACTCGCTTTTCTACTTCCCTTGCAGACTTTTACAAGAGTGAGATCATCCGTGATTCATTGGTAAGTGTCATTCATTGGTAAGTGCCAGCCCAAACTCACGAGAAATTACCATAGCACTGTCTGTGGAATTTTGTGGCAGTCCATTTGGTATGGATTTCATGGCACCGCACAGTGTTTTACTGTACTGTTTATTCTGATGTTGACCGCTGTGATAGGATGCTTGTGTAGAACAAGACCCATCCTAAAAAGGTCAACGCCACTGTACTTGGCATTTACTTATCTCGCTCTTTGTGTTGTACCCCAGTCATCTTAACAAACAACAATGGGAAATGCAGCCTTTTTGTCATTGTGTTCATCAGCAGTTTCACTGGTAACAACTTTGGAATCACTCTGTAGTTTTTTATCGTTTTTGGTTGTCTTGTTAACAAGAAAGTAACTGTCCTGAGTGACCTTTGTCCATAGTACATACAACAGCTCCCATACTCCACAGTACATACAACAGCTCCCATACGCCACAGTACATACAACAGCTCCCAAACTCCATAGTACATACAACAGCTGCTGCTCGCTCCAATAAATGCATCAAATCTATAATGAATTCAACCAATTATAGCAGACCATTACTAGCAGGTGAAATGCAAAGTCTTGATCTTGCCTAGGCTCTTTTCCGTACCCTTTCTTTCCTCCCTTTGGCCATAGTCTGTACAGTACTGTACTGCAGATGAAGCTCATGATCAAGTCTGGCAGAGATTTGATACCTGTTTGTTAAATGTCAGCATTACTCCCAGTGACTTTTGCTCTTGTGTTCTTTTCTGTTTCCCGTTTCTCACCTCTGGTCTGTTGAGGGAGCCTGCTCTTCTTGTTATTATGTTGATACACATGTACTCTCCCCCATTCATCCATTTCTTTCTGTGTACTACTTTTCCAGTCTTGCCTTTGTCAAGCCTCCATTTTACAAATGGGAGCAAAAGATAATCAGTCATGTTTCTGCAGGAAGGTCCATAGTTTTGAATGGTGGGAATGGGCTTTGCCTAGATATTGGATACACAAGAAAGAGCTCTGGCCATATCTTCTCTGCAGGGGCATGAGACATCATTACATCCAGTTTTGTCCACTGTGATGAAGCATCCAAATGTTACGTCTGAAATCCACCAACTTAGGCCTGTGTTTTGTTGGACAAGCCAAGCTTTTGTGATGTCAAATTTCCTCGGGCGTTGAAGTTGGAATTTTAAATATTTGTTCATACATAAAATTAGACCAACAGTTTCATGACCTTTAAAGTAACATCCTGGTTTAGCAATTTTGTTTGTTGAGTCACTTTCACACACTGAAATGTGTATTTGTCCATTTTCCTGTAAAACGTCATGTGACCATAACCGTTCGATATTCATAGGAGCTTGCACATCACTTTCTAATGAAATCTAAGATATACATTTTTAACAAATTTCTCTGCATTCAGTTTTCAAGATTCTCTGTTTACTAGCTAATTTGATGTTTCAGTAGCCGTCCAGTCATAGTACTGATGTGTGTTTGCAATGGTTTGTCAAACTACCTTTTACTTGGATGTAGATGCATAAATTAATATAATTATTATAAAACGTTAAATCTGAGTCTGGGGAGGCAGATAAGGAATATAATTCTACAAATTCTGTGGCTCTCAAAATTATTCACCCCCTTGCACATTTCCATATTTTATTCTTACAACATCAAAGCAAAATGTGTGTAATCAGGAGTCGTTCCTATTGATCAACACAAAAGCTCCATAATATCAAAATAAAATCTGCAACATTTTCTAAATTCATTAAAAATATGAAACAGAAAGTAACTAATTGCATTAGTTTTACTAGCATTGCTATGACGCACCTAAAAGAGCTGTGGTGCAACAAATTATCGATTAGTTGGGTCAATTTGAGATGGAGCTGGAAGAAAACATTGAAAGATGATGGATGCTATAAACTTGTCTGAAACATGTCTGCCTTTCCTAGAGTTCCTTATTAGTTTTGCATCTTGTCCTAACTTGTGTGTTGAAGTGAAAAACAATAAACATTTTCCTCAGGTGTGTTGTTGAGTTGTGCATCAGTGTAATGGCTGTTTTTTGTAACTGTCTATAAGAAGGCTTTCTTGCATGCATAGCCTGCTTCAAGCCCCCCCTCCCCACTGTATTTCTGTAGGATTAATATCCCTCCATTTCCTCTTTTGAAACTATTCTGATGTAAATTGGCTTGGGTGTTTTGGGTCACAATCCTTTTGCAGGAGCCATGTTTGGTTCAGGCAACATCGGATCACGTCATGTACACCTTAAGAATTCTCTGGTACAATGTGGAATTCACAGTCGACGTTGCAGTGATTGCAAGTTGGTCAGGCCCTAAACCGAAAAGCCCTAAACGATGGCATTTGACAATACTGCCAAATAACTTAACCTTTCATTCATCTGACCCGAACACAAGGTTCTAGGTTTGGTCTATACCCACGCTTTGACTTACATTTGTGTCTCAAAATTCTTTTTTGTGAGCAGAGGCCTTTTCCTTCCTGAACTCCCATGTAGGCCAAGTTGGTGCAGTGTCTTTTTGACCATTTGACATACTCTTTGATGTTGATTCTGGCAAGAGAGGCCTATTGATCCCATGATCTATTCTGATATTTTGTTTTGGAACACATTTTAATTCCTGCGCATATTTGATTTTCATTTTAGTTTGTAATGGTGAAGATAGTGATTTAGTAACTTGTCCCACATGAGGAAATTGCATTTCAGTTTATTTTTATTGATTTAAAAAATGATTTCAACTTAAAAAGCAGTTTGAGTGGTTAGTTGATTTGGTTTACCTTCATCAATTCATGTGTTTGGAATTCAGCTCAAATATCCAAACATGGGTAAAAGAAAATAATCTGTGTGTCCATTTATTTTTGACCTGACAGTGTGCACATTATTATGTACACACACACCACATACTGTATCTATACGGTATGTATACAAAACTAGTTAAAAACTAGTAACATATTACTTAAAGGGGTTGAACATTCACGTCGTCTATTGTTTTTATCTTTGGCAGAATCCAACATGGCGGAGTCTGGATTTTGGGATGCTGCCAGACCTCCTGGACACGTCTGTGTCTTGCTTCGTGGTGAGGATCTGGGGTGGTCGGAAGGAACAGTTTACTCTCCTTATAGAGTGGAAGGTCAGCTTGGACGGCCTCAGATACACAGGCCAACAGGTGAGTAGAAACCTTTTTGTAATACCCGGTTACTGTCTTACATACAGTTCAGTTAAGAAGCAAGCCAGCCATGTTCAAGAAACTGATTGATAGCCATTATAATTTGTTAATACAATTCGTAATTTGTAGTTAAGGTATTTAGTGTAGTGCATTTATAAAATAAAGTGTGTGTGTCTGTGTGTGACACCCTGATCAAATCTGTAACATCCTCTCTTTTTAAATCCTGCTACGCTATGTAGCTTAATACCGCTGTTTGGTTTCTCCACAGATCCGCTCACGGAATCCAAATGAGATCATCTTTGGATTAAATGATGGCTACTATGCAGCTGACTTTGACCATAAGGTATTGATTGTTCTTTCAGGAATTCTGTCGCTACAATCAACCCTGGTCATTTTTCTTGCATTGTTCCTTATATGTGCTTGGTCTGTGGTTGAAATGTGCCTGTTCTAGGACCAGTCTGAAAGGAAGAAGAACAGTTTACTTCAGGTGGACCAGAGTTCAGTGAGGAACTCCTACAGTGTCTTCTCCCTGCTGAGGTGAGGAAGACTTCACAAACACACCAGACGCTGGAAACTCAGTAGACCCCATAGAACAATGTGACTTACTTGCTTCCTGGTAATATATTTGATATTACCTTTCATTACTGGCAGCAGTCTCAGCAGTTCTGCAAGCCAGGTGCACAATCTTTCTTTGGTCCACTGAGGATTGGAAATGCAGAATATGCTTATGGAAGCAATTAAAGTCCAACACTACTGTATACCTTCGCATACGTCTGGTCACTCTGGATATATATGTGTATTCCTCATATGGTCCAGAATATGATGTCAGGAAATGGCCTCAAAAGTTTTATTATCATTGAGTCTGTTTGACTCCCAAGTCACTAAGAGCTGCCTGATGTCCATTATGTATTGTGTGTGGGACATAAAAGGATGTGTATATGGAAAGCTGTAATTAAGTTAATCAAATAAATTCCCTGGTCTTCCTTGTCTAGCTCTTTGATAATCCACCAGATGGAGAATTACACTAGAATTTAGAAGAATTTACAGGTTGTGAAATGATAGACAGATGGGCTTTCATTGCTTTTTATTCCACAAGGCGGCGGCAAATGACCACTTTCTAAGTTGGTAGAAGTGATGGCAGTTTACTGGGGAGGCGTGATTCTAAGTGCTAGCTGTTACATGTATTTGAATGTATTAGTATTTACTATCATAAGTACACATGTATTTACTCACAACTTATCACAATACATGATAATATGAATAATACAATACAGACTTTAAGAATGATAAATAAACAAACACACAATAAACACACACAGACAATAAGAAAGTACTGTACCTAATGCATACTTATGTCTGTGTCTCTTCGCAGTCCCTATATATATATATATATATATATATATATCTATCATTAATATGTTTATATTTGTCTTATTTAACCTTATTTTAGCAGGTAAATCAAGCTGAGACCAAGGTCTTTTTTTACAGTTGAACCCTGTATTTCAGAAAGTGTGTATGAAAAAGACAATCACATGTATAGGAAGCACATACATTAATACAAGCAATCCCAGTTTAAAGTGAAAATGTATTTCATTCAACAATTTAACGGCTCTACTGGCACACATTTCTATAATACATTTCATTAAGGCATTCCATGAATGGTAGTCAAAAGCAGTTTTACCTAATTCAGAGTAAGCCCTCGGTATCTCTAGTACTAGCTAGTCTTGTCTTTACAGTTAGTGTTGAATCTGAAGATTCTAGAATAAATCCTACATTCCTGCATCACTCCTGGGCCTTGCTTGAGATGAGCTGCGTAGTGTCATGGTGAAGATGACATCAGCCGCAAGGGCTTTCTCTGGCTGATGACTGTTCTGTGTCTTCGCCTCATGTGGGAAGACAGTATTGCCTCTAGGGTGCGTGAGTGAGCTACACCTACTATAGTTTCACACCAATAGTGAGCCAACAAAACACCATGGATAAAGGAATAAATCATTCTTGTAGCATTTTTCTGCTCCTGGTGCTTTCCAGCTGTAGCATTATAATAGATAGACTTGAGTGTCCTGTCCAATACCACCGCCCAGTATGATATCTCAGGTTAAATGGTTGTACATGGTCTCCTGTTCAATTCCGCCGCCCAGTATGATATCACAGGTTAAATGCTTCTACATGATCTTCTGTCCAATACCGCCGCCCAGTATGATATCCCAGGTTAAATGGTTCTACATGATCTTCTGTCCAATACCGCCGCCCAGTATGATATCTCAGGTTAAATGGTTCTACATGATCTTCTGTCCAATACCGCCGCCCAGTATGATATCTCAGGTTAAATGGTTCTACATGATCTTCTGTCCAATACCGCCGCCCAGTATGATATCCCAGGTTAAATGGTTCTACAAGGTCTCCTGTCCTGTTACATCCTACAGCACTAAACCTTCATCCTACTCCTGCTTTCTCCATCCCTTCATCCCTAGTGGGGGGAGGAATTTAATGCAGCTCTATTCCTCTCCTCCCAGCTCTGCTGCAGGCTGGGGCCGGGCTGTTGAAGCCTGGTGTGAGGAGGATCATTGACTCTAACAGAGGTGTCTGTCCCTGTTTCCCCCTTCCTGTCTGAGTGGACATGGACCCAGAGAGCCTTTAACAGTCATTCATCAAATAAGCTGCAGTGGGAGTAGTGATTTGTTTATGCTGTTAGTTACAAGTGATATACCTTAATTTAAATGTTTGGCAATACTCGAAATAGACTCTGAAAGTACTGCTATTTTAGTGTTCATCGTACATTTGATGAGTTCTGTGAGTTGATGTAATAAAGCCAGTGGAAATGTTTTACACAACAGTAGTGTAACTTGCTTGCAGTGTAGCCTGGTTCACCCATGTTGGCTCTGTGTGATAAACACTCAGTGGCTGACAATGACAGAAATGGCTCCAATGATCCTTTCCAACACTTGATTTATTATACATTCTTGACAGCAAATGATTCACCGCTAACCGTTAATTCACTGTTAAACCTGAGTCATATGTATATTGCCTCGGTGAGTAGGGAGAATGTAGTTTGCTGAGCCACCTTCTGTAGAACTTGGCCTGGTGGCACCAAAGAAGGGTAGAACCATGTAGAACAACCAGAACATGCACCAGGTCCTGTGGGTTAGAAGGGTAGAACCAGGTAGAACAACCAGAACATGCACCGGGACCTGTGGGTTAGAAGGGTAGAACCAGGTAGAACAACCAGAACATGCTCCGGGACTTGTGGGTTAGAAGGGTAGAACCAGATAGAACAACCAAAACATGCACCGGGACCTGTTGGTTAGAAGGGTAGAACCAGGTAGAACAACCAAAAAATGCACCGGGACCTGTGGGTTAGAAGGGTAGAACCAGGTAGAACAACCAGAACATGCACCAGGACCTGTGGGTTAGAAGGGTAGAACCAGGTAGAACAACCAGAACATGCACCGGGACCTGTGGGTTAGAAGGGTAGAACCAGGTAGAACAACCAGAACATGCTCCGGGACTTGTGGGTTAGAAGGGTAGAACCAGGTAGAACAACCAGAACATGCTCTGGGACCTGTGGGGTAGCAGAAGAGTTGAACCAGGTAGAAAAACCAGAACATGCACCAGGACTTATGGGGTAGAGGAAGGGTAGAAACATCTATATTAACCAAGAAACCATGCAGATTAACTCCTGAATTTTTTTTTTACATGGTAATTCTTCTTACTGTATTAAAAGTAAAAAAAAATGTGTTGTTGATTACCAGCTTTTTTCATCTAAATTACTGCTATTATTATGTTAATGATTAATACATTTTTACCATTGGGAGTACTGTAATCTGGCCCCCACATTTGAGTTTGTAATTTGGGTCACTTTCGCACTATTGGTTTTAAGTATACAGTGGAATTTCTGCCAAGTACTGGCTGTGTGCTCATGTGACAACAATCTCCCGTATTCTTCTTATGAATGGTCTATGGGTAGGGTGGCAAGACGTAAACCTTTTCTTACAAAGGAAAACATCCAAGCCCAGCTGAAGTTTGCAAAAACAAACATCAAATCTCCCAAAAGCACATTGGGAAATGTGTTATGGTCTGATGAAACCAAGGTATAACATTTCCATAATTCCAAAAGGAATGTGTGGTGCAAAAACAACTCTTTACATCACCTGAAGAACACCATACCCACAGTGAATCATGGTGGTGGCAGCATCATGTTTTGGAACTGTTTTTCTTCAGCTGGAACTGGGGCCTTAGTCAGGGTGGAGGGAATTATAAACCGTTCCAAATACCAGGCAATTTTGGTACAAAACCTTCAGGCGTCCGTTAGAAAGCTGAAGGTGAAGAGGAAGTTCTTATTTCAGCATGACAATGACCCAAAGCACACATCCAAATCCACAAAAGCATGGCTTCACCAGAAGAAGATTAACATTTTGGAATAGCCCAGCCAGAGCCCAGACCTGAATCCAATTGAACATCTGTGGGTTCATCTGAAGAAGGCTGTGCGTAGGAGATGTCCTCGCAGTCTGAAAGATTTTGAGTGCTTTTGCAAAGAAGAGTGGTCAAATACTGCCAGGTCAAGATGTGCCAAGCCAATAGACTCCTACCCGAAAAGACTGAGTGCTGTAATAAAATCAAAAGGAGCTTCAACAAAGTAATAGTTTAAGGGTGTACACACTTAGGCAACAAGGTTATTGTCATCTTCAATGACTGTCTGGCATTTTTGTCCTTAAAATGCAGGAGTGTTTTAAAAAATCGTGCCTGTGGGAGAACTGCAGTGGTATTAAAAAATTCAATGAAATAATTGTATGTTTATACACATGCAGGAATAAAAAATTAAGAGCACATTCATGGGACAACGTAATTAAAAACTGATGAATGAAAGATTATTCATGAAAGTCAAAATGTTGACTTTACTAACACGTGGCGCACAAAGTTGTGTCGGCCACATCATGTCTTGTGTGCTGCAGCAGTACGGTAGAGAATAATAACGACTAATCTTGTTTCCAAACACTTCCACCCAAATTAAACTATAACCTTGAAACAAGGTTAGCAGCAAAGGTATGTTTATAGATAAACAAACTGGGTGGGCAAAAATTCTTTCTTGGGAGGCAATGCCCGGCTTTGACCCAGGGCTCCACATTGGCTTTTTTCTTTTTCATACATATTACGCTCCTACGCTAACAAAATCTAGGCACATGCGAATACATTTAGAAGTGTTCTATGTTGTTCTATTCTCTGCAACTTTTTCCTATGTCCTTATTGAACAAAAGTACTGCTATACATTTGTGTCAATAGTCCTGGGTATATAAACAAAGCAAATCTGGGCCCGAAAATACTGTTTATTTTACATTTAAAATTGTATTTTCCTTAGTTCATTTTTCTCAGTGTTTTTCTGGCTAAGCATTCTTTTGAAGGATTATCTATTACCAATAGAAATATGCATGGGGGGAAAACCGAAATGCCTGTCCATTTCAATGATTCAGTCACTCTAAAATAATTTAGGTTTAATTTAGTTAAATTGTACTTTAATAGAGAATATGGCCCTTTCATTGCATTTCTAGCTAAACTGGAATGAGTTGTCTTTGAATGTATCCTACTGCTGCTGCTATTTCAAACAAATAATAAACAGATCCACATGATGTTCTAAATCTGTTTAAATTTGCGATGTGGCAAATACAATTGCTGCTAAAGTAATGTTTTACAGATTATGCACAGATCAAGCCCAGTAGCACCTGCTTTGCAGACAGTGCAAGTAACATGCAGAGAAATGAGTTTCCAGACGTTGTTTCGGGTTTAGCTTCCATGACAATAGTGGCTAAACGGACAATTTTTTCAGATCTTGCTAGGCTTTCAATACATGATCTGGCAAATCACATTCCCACTCTCTCTCTGGCCCAGTATGTTTGTCACAAATCACACGGACCTGAAAACATTTTCAAACATGGTAGGAACTAAGTAATGGTCCCCCCGGGTGAAAGGACACTAACCATTTTGGTATTTACCCAGTGTTGCAGTTAGGAGAAATAAGGAAAATGTCAGACCTTGGTAGGAATATTATAACAAACAGCTATAAAAATTGCCAAAGTATAGCCTAAAGTACGCAGACAACACCCAATACATTGCTATAGGCAATGCTTAGTTAGCATGCTCCACTGTAAACCAACTTCCTGAGCCCTACGCTCAGTCTTTGCCATATTGATACGTTAATGCACGACTCAAACATTTACAAATAAATATTTGTTCATTTCAACAGTAAGCTAGCTTCCACTGGTTGACTGTATAAAAAAACGTTGATCACTCATACACTGCAAAAGCTTTTTGGTACATTGAAATGAATATTTGGTGTTGAATTCTGAACCTATCTTGCACATTGTCTGGCAGAGGCGGTTGCAGATTGATTTGTGAGGCGCATACATTGGATTTTTATTACATATTCAGTTGTATGTAGAAATGGCTAGGTGGAAGTGGTAGCAGTGGGTCTGATCGAGGCGATGCTACGCGTGGAAAGGTAGCCCGTCAGTTTATTTGTGTTACTGGGAACAATGTTGTTAACCCGAAACTCAAGAAGCATTCGAGATGTTGAATTTTTCACTTCAACATAGTTCTGGATCATGCTGAAAGTTATCACAGAGTGAATAAAATTAAATATTAAGACTGAAATAAATGTATATTCATGCTTTGGATTACAAACAATCCAACTTAATAATTAGATTTCAACATTACATGTAAAGTTACTGGGACTTTAGCTTTAACTCTTATGTAAATTATTTTTTTTAATTTTAAATTAGAATGACCTCAACATAAAACATAATTGGTTTGCTCTCTCTGACTGGAATGGTTCTAAAGATATTGTCTTAGGGTTAATTAACATGAATTATGCAAAGAATGTAATAATAAGATGTATGTGGAAGATTGAACCTGGGGCCTTTTGCAACGCAAGCCCCAGTAACAGTAGGACTAAGAGAGAAATAAAGAGTTGTGCTTTGCCTTTGGCAAGCACATCTAATTATCCTCAATGGCGGAATGTACTCTAATGGTGGAAAAAACATACGCTTAGCCAATACCCAAATAATAAAGCTGAAATAACAATATTCTTATTAAGGCTAGGTCTCCTAAATATTTGTTTTCAACATATGTTAAAACTCAGTTTCTAACTCACCCCTCACTCCTTTAGAAAACAATTGTCTGAGCTGCTGTCTCATTATTATACTTGCTAATCACTATGTTCCATCTGTGTGTGTGTGTGTGTGTGTGTGTGTGTGTGTATCTATACACTTAATATTGTGAGTCGCTACCCATGCACGTTATTACTATGTAAATAATGTAAGTATCGACATAAATGGTGTAATTAATACAACTACCCTCTTTGCATCCCCCGTCCAGTCATTTCATAGAGTTTATTTGAAAACTCTAACTTTGTGTTGTCCTGCCCAGTCATGCCTTTAGAGATCGTCATTGGTAATAAGAATTGAATCTCCGTTGGATCACCTGGTAAAATAAAGGTTAGACAAAAAATTGCCTCATGTAACTGATAGGCTAGAGCAGTGTTTATAGTATATGTAGGCTATGTATGTAGGGTGCAAGAGAATAGCACAACCAAAATCTTTTCACAGGCTTTCAACTAGGCTTAACAAAGCTCAACATTGTTGTATTAGGACTGCTCATTTTAAAATATGTTTTATATTAGTAATTATATCACAAAGATAAATGTCTACATTTAAAGCGTCAGCGTTGCAACAATTTGTTAATATATTAAAATTATTATTACAACTGTAAGAAAATATTCACATGCCTAGTAAATATTCCCCCCCAAAATTTATGATTTCTGGATTTACTTAATTTGTGTTAAAACCATGACCGAAGTATATTTGAATATAACAAAGAAAATACAAATATTATGTTGGCATTACATGCTACTTCTGTCTGTACATAATATTTTCATAAAAAACAAATGTGATTTAATTGAGTATTTAGGAAAGGTTTTTCCAACAACTTGAACAACCCACTTGATTCCAGAGATGGCCAAATCCTAATGTGTATGCATTTTATCTCAATATGTCATTTTTATAAACTGTATAAGCTGATCAAATATTGACCTTTCACTCATAATCTGCTCTACAAATCTTTAATTGAGCAGATTCCACAGAATTTAACACTCCTAAAAGATTTTTCTGTCACAGGATGTTTTCCTCCTCTATTAATGTAAGCCACATGTTGTTCTGTCCTTGTATTCTGACAAGGAATTTGTGTATTTCAGTCTGTGTGTGTTTAGGGTGTGTGTGAAAACAGTGGTCTAGAAGGGGTCTACCCTGATCCAGAGTGTGTAGCGGAGGGGATAAGTCTCTCTCTGTTCTCAGAGCAGTCTTACAGCTAGTCTGCCAGCTCGCTGCCCCTCTCCAGCCTCTAGTGCCTCTCAGCTCCTGGCTGCAGGATATTGTTCTGGGTCACATTAAGGGGAGCCATTTAAACAGTTGACTCACTTTGGGCCAAGAGATCTGACCCCCAGGGTTCTCACGCCACCAGGCAGCCTAGAAAACAAACTGGCTACCGAGCCTTTAATCGCCGTGCAGAATATGGACGTGGCTATGCTGTTTATCTTCCCATCGCACCTAAGGAGTGGATTTAAACAAAGCCCTGTAGTTGCTATGGGACTGTTTTGGAATTCTTCCAACTTTGTGCCCTCACTTTTCCATCCTCTAAAGCTCTAAACTTACTATGGAAATCAATTTATCTCTGCTATCCTAAATATGTAAATTTGCCCACATTTCCATGTTTTTATTAGTTATAAAGTTGGTAGCAACTTATACCCATTTAGTAGTGAGTCTGAAACTT
The DNA here is from genome assembly GCA_016801105.1 of Esox niger. Taxonomy (NCBI): domain Eukaryota; kingdom Metazoa; phylum Chordata; class Actinopteri; order Esociformes; family Esocidae; genus Esox; species Esox niger. The sequence continues at coordinate 9,187 of JACXGJ010001582.1, read as the reverse complement.
TCCCCTCCAGAACAACATAAATTACAATTGTTAATTATATTATTTTTTCCCCCTATATTTCCCTGCAGTTTTCTCAATTTCCAATTTCATGTTGTCCAGTTTGCAGTTATAGCCTTGCCTCTGCTCAGTAGGTCCACAGGAGATGTGGAATTGATGCGGGATAGCACTTCTTGCTCAACCAGGCCCTCCTTAGTGTTCTCCTTGTCCTAGTTGTCTGTTTAGGTCCCTGTCTCATACCATTGGTCTAGGCCTGTGTTCTCTCTCTGACTGCATCTCATAACATTTTGCATTAGAGAGAGTATCACTGGCAGGTTAGCCACTAGTGGTTGTGTTACCCCATTGCAGTTACACACCTGGCCCTTACTGTGATTCTAACTGATGTAACAAGTTGGAGGCAGACGGTGAGTCTTTGTGTGGTTGGGAAATGAGTTATTTATGGTTTCGTTCATTTCTTCAGGCAGCGTTTAGTCACTTAGACTAGAGGGTCAGTTTGAGGGTCAGCTGTGTGAGCCCAGGGGAGGTGAGGGACCTCTAGTCTGCAATCATCTGTCAGCAGCCTGGCCTATGTCTCACCTAAACTATACTTTCTTGTATTTAAGGTAAACCAAATAGTTTTTACCTTTCCACCAATCTCTCTAATATCTGGAAGGGGTGGGGGGGTGTGGGTGGGGGGGTGGTTGTGTGGGTGTGTAGGTGTGGGTGTGTAGGTGTGGGTGTGTGTATCCTATATCTGAGGGAGTGGAACCATGGGTGGAGAGTGATCAAAAACATAAATGAAGGCTGCAATCTCTTGTCACCTGTTATAAGTGCATTTCAGTAATGAGTCATGGTATTGCAAATCAAAATAACTTATTAATAGCTTCCTCTACCTGCCACTTATTCATTTTTATTACATACCAACTGCCCTAGACTGCATCTTGCTTTCTGTCTCTAACACAAATGATTCACTAGAAATCTCCATGCCGGCAATGTCAAGTGGCTTTACAAAACAAAACAAATTATGATGGAACGATATGACATTGTGAAAGAATGCATTATTTGTAAATGTGCTTATCTCTGTCTGTCACTCTCTCCTATCTCTGTTTCTCACACACCATTTTTTCCCCTACCTTTTATCTCTGTAAGCCAGATGATACATCTGCCTTTGCTGTTGCTTGGCATTGATGGCGAGATTGTGATTGCTGGCCTCTTGTGCTGCGTATAAACCATGGTAAATATTTATTTGGAGATCATCAGTTGGGTAAATGAATCCCTGAACAGTTCAGGATAACAGCGCCTGTGGTTTGGCGATGTTGCTCTGGAAGGAATTACTACATAGTAGATGTGTTTAAGGTCAGAAAGTCAATGTCTTGTTAATGATTTTGCCTCCTGCCGATTCATCAATGCTTTTTTTCCTTTCTTCCCTTCATCTGCCAGACACTGTCACAAACAAGAATTGTGTCTGTTTAGGGGAAAATTTTCCGTTTCATAGTTCAAGAGCAGCCTTGTTAGAATCAAAATGCTTTTATCAGGGATTTACCCACCAACTGGTTTGGGGTTTTAAGCCCAACAGATGTTGTTATTTTCAGATGTTTTGAATGTACATCTAATGCATAGTTCCTCTGCACCTCCTAGTATCCCTGGTTGTGTGTTTGAATAGGAAAACGGTTAGTCCTCTTCTTGTCCTTCCTTGGGGTCGTGCTGGCCAACTGAGACATGGGGCATTGGTTCTGGTCCACCTCCACTGCTTTACTGCTATCCAAACGCCCATATAGGCTGTGATTTCATGGGCTTCCTGGGGCCTTCTAGCCCCAGACTGGTGAAGCTGATAAGGGTGCCAACATGTGAGAGGCTGGAGCGAAAACATCACTCACCTAGGGGAAGTTGCCATATCAAATTCCTCCATCGCAATCACTTTGGATCAATAAAGCTGTCAGGGATTTTCCCAGGGACATCAGCCACCGCTGTCTCTGTGTTCCCGGGCTGGTTAAAATATAAAAGAAAGGAGAGTTCATGGTTGTGGTAGAGATTGTTCCCAGACTTTTCCTCCAGTCTTAATGTGTGAAATCATTAGGGTTTAGTGTTTGACACCAGTTACTGAAGATACAGGAATAGCCCTAGATCAGGAATAATGAAAAAAAAACATTTAATGAATAACCTTGTAGATGGCTGGAGGCGTCCTAGATAAGTGAAAATATCCCAGTGAAATGATGGATTAGTGTTAATCCGGTAATTTTATGAAAGCTCTAAGGAAATTTACAGTGGCTAAGCAAAACCTTTTTTAGTAACCGTGAAGTTACTAAAATACCCCCACTTCCACTTCTTCCATAACCACTGGCTTCATTCTCACTCTTCTCTAACCCCTTCCATTCCCTACTGAAACCACTGTGAACACCACCACTGTGAACACCACCACTGTGAACACCACCACTGTGAACACCACCACTGTGAACACCACCACTGTGAACACCTCAAATTGTGATATAGGGCATATCTTCTTTTTTACCCATCTGTGTATATAGGACATGGGCTAATACCAAAAGCTGTTACTCAAACATTCAGTAGACCACATTCAAGCACAAGCAATGGGGAAGCGCTTCTTAGAGTAGACACCCTCCACCACCAAAAGCCCACAAGGCCCATGGACTTATTGGCAGACAACTAGCTGCCTTGTTCATCTGTCTTGTTGACAGAGTAATTATGATTTAGCCAATTATGTCCTTTTGAGAAAATGTAGGATATACCAGTAAAACAAGGGATGTGCATCTGAAAGTCCTTTGGCTCTTTGCCACCTTGCTTAATGTAATTTCACTGAGGAGCAAAGCATGTGTGGACCAAGGTGGTGTGGTGGAAACGTGACTACATTAGAATCAAGAGAATGAACCAGTTATAGTTCTAACTATTTTAATGCAAGTATAAAAGTATGAAAGAGTAACCCCGACGAGCCTTTACATATAGCGATGCCTCCCTATCAAGAAGAAAGAAGATTAAGCAGAAGCCGAAGCAGAAGCCCTCTCCCTAGTGAACTGCCCCCTTATATATCTTATTACCCCTGTGTCTATGTGTGGTATCTTTCTATTGGCCCCAGACAGTCTAGCAGTTTACCTCCGGTGGCTGGGCTAAGGTGTCAAAAAGTTCATATTTATGTCTAGCCACCTCCACCAAAGGGGGTACTCAACTGGAACCGAAACTGGGGCTTAGTTTTGTGTTATTGTCACTAAGGCACATTTTTAAAGTATTTTAGGTTATACTGTGTCATGTATGCAAGTTTAAGTGTTGCAGTCTTTAAGCTGTTAGTTATTCCACCATAGTGGTTGCAGTCAAGATGAAAATTCTGAAGATACAGGGTGTGTTTATATCCATTGTGCCAGTATTTTTTTAATTGAACACTTTGAACCGAAGGTTTTCCTGGTTCAAAATGTGAGTAAAGAAACATTAAAGGCTATTGATTAATTTTAGAAATGTGGTTGGGTATTATTATTAAAGGTATTAAGGGAAGGGAAAACCGTGAAAGCTAGGTGACCACTGCTGTCTGAGGCAACAATCTTTCAAAATACAATGTTTTGGAATGGCCTCCAGTGCTTTGATTGTCAGAGGACCACAGTGTAAGTGGTTTGGTGTTAGAATATTTAGCATTAGGTGGGGTAAGAAGTACTTTGGAATGACAACCAAACACACATCTGTCTGTTACGCATATTCTAATGTTATTCCTGGTAAGAGTACGAATGTTATAATCCCCAAGGTTCTCTTGGAGCCCACAGTGGATTAAATGGAGGGATTAAAGCAAGCAGTGGAGGGATGGAGATGAGCAATATGGAACAGCTACTGAAAGTAATCTGAACAGATTTCAACCCATGCTTCCTGACGCACCTTTCATGAGTTTGATTGGCTTGATGGGCACTTCTTACATACCATACGGTCAAGCTGCTCCCACAACAGCTCAGTAGGATGGAGCTCAGCATCCCGGAGTTGCCTCTTCACTGTTGATGTTGAGGCTGGTTTTTGCTGGCCCGCGTAAGCGGAGCTGGCTAAGAAGAGTGAATGCCTCTTACTGAGTGACTGACTGACTGACTGATTACCCCTTGTTAAATAGCCTGGTTAGAGAAACTGTAGGTCTCACATTCTAATCTCCTCATAGGCAAAGCAATGTACGCATTATGAATTATTCTGTATAGACTAAAACTTCGCTGGTTAAAACCTTCAGTATCTACATTTAGTACGTCTGAAATTAAACAGTTTACGGTTATGTTGCGACTGTTTCTGGTGGATTTTTGAAGTACGCGTCCATGCATGCGTTTTGGGTCAGGATAGACAAACTCATTTGCTGACTACAACCTACAGTATTTACGTTATTGTAAGCCTTAACTAAAACTGTATATGGTTATATTGCGACTTTTTCTGACATGGAAAAGTTCATCTTCAGTCTTGCTACTAATTTCTCAATTCTTATGATTACTCCTAGAAAGTTAGTAGATACTAATAAGCCTATTGGCTAATAAGCTGTTAAAACGGCCAGTGGCAAAATACAATTCATATGGCCATACAGTTCATAGACACTATGGTGGAGGTAAACTTAATAAGAAATGTTGAGTCCAGAGACAATGGTGTCTAGCGACTGCTGAAATGTGCAATGCCGTGGCATAGTGATTAAAGACAGAGCCTCTCATGTGGAAGACCTAAGTAGAAGCAACTACATTTATTAATTTTATTTTTAGGCTGCAATAAAACTTTACGTTTATATAGTATTGCGACTATTTCTGGTAGATTCTGCAATTCTCTCGTCTTTCACTCGATGGAAAAGTTAGTTATCTTCACCTTTACGATAGTTATTGTATCAATGACATTCACGAATGAAAGATAAAAGAACGTTGTTATGCCATGAAAGAAAAAAATACATTCTTATGCCATGAAATGAAATAGCTTTGGTAGACCCGCCAGCATTTGCTTATTTTTTGACTATTCCAGTAAGTTAGTAGATACTGGTAATGTCACGGTACGGTGAGGATCAGCGCCACCGCGCCATGCACTCCCAGATCCCGTTCCCTCCACAAACTCACCCCGGACTCATTTATTGTCTTGTTTCCATTAATCATGCATACCTGATCCCAATTTCCCATCAATATGTGCTTCAATGTTTACCCTCCGCTCCCCTCACTTGAGGATTATTGTTGTTGCTTGTCGCTAGATGTTCCCTGTCTCCATATGTTTCCACATCTGTGGTGAGTGTTTTGTTTTGCTGTTTAATTTTCAGCCCCTTTATTTTGTGTTTAGTTTTGCTGTTTGTGCTCGGTGTTTATTAAGGTGTCACACCGACTGCCAATCTACCTGCGCCTGGTTCCTCAATTTCCACCACTACATCAATAGTGATAGGTAAAGCCTATTACTGGCTAATATGCTGTTAAAACGGCCAGTGGTGAACGCCATACAGTTCATAGACGCTACTTGTGGTGGAGGTGGACTGTGGTCCCAGCTCTCATCAGGTCATTGACCAGGTCCTGCCGTGTAGTTCTGGGCTGATCCCTCAACTTCGTCATGATCATTGATGCCCCACGAGGTGAGATCTTTCATGGAGCCCCAGACCGAGGGAGATTGACTGTCATCTTGAACTTCTTCCATTTTCTAATAATTGCGACAACAGTTGTCGCAATTACAAATACTTATGTCATGCAATAAAATGCTTTAGATTCTGTCTCCCACAGTTGAGGTGTACCTATGGTAAAAATTACAAACCTCTACATGCTTTGTAAGTTGGAAAACATGCAAAATCAGCAGTGTATCAAATACTTGTTCTCCCCACTGTATATTCACAAAGACAGCTCGCTTCAGATGAGAGTTACATTCATCAACCGAACATGCTCCCAAATCACAATTTCATACAATTTCTATACAATTAGTAAGAAGTTTAGATGTGATCGAAAGGTTGATGAAAAAAAGAAATCAAGGAGCAAATATATCGACTGGTACATTTATTTATTTGGGGGGAACTTATTTTGGGGTGGCTAAAGCCCTCGTAAAATAGCCCTAGCAACATACCTGATTGTTGTTTCCCATTTGAAAATGTAAACATTATGAATTAAAGGAATTGCTATTCAAATAATACATGATGTAAGGTAATTAAAATAAGGTGGAGTGCATTGAGAAATGGTTAAAGCTTAAGTAAGTTAATGTAGAGGACCTTACAAATATAAAAAAACTATTTTTGATGTTATTGTTAATTTGCTTTTGCATTGGCTTTGGAGAGGGTTCATGAACAGTTTTAGAGAATGATTAATTGAGGGGCATACTTCGGTTGTTAGCTAATTACGCTATGTAAATAATGTAAAATGTTAAGTTGATGAGAAAGAGCTACTGGTGTAAAAAGATGCCGTTATTGCAATACATAAAAGCATGTTTGTGGCATGACACAGAAAACGAACGCTTTGTGTGAATTGGAGGTTTGGAGAGGCTGGCTACAGTTTGATGCTGTGGTGACAAGTTGTTCTGTGTGTGGCCAGTATTACTACAGATAGAAGCCGAAACAACATATTTTTCATGAAAACATTTTTGAACATAATGCCTTATTATCTCTGATATTTACTGAAATTATTGTACAAGTGAAAGGCATTTTAATATTTTGGCCGGTAAAAATATGCTTGGCAGGTGTTTTGTTTTCATATACCAGTCCCCTTGGCAGGTGAGAGAAAAGTTAGTTTCGGACACTGGGTAGTGTTGATGAGGGTAATTGGTTAGGGAAGGGCAGGCCACACTACCACTTCTAACACTTATCTTTCAGTGAGCATGTCTGTGAATCAGACAGAACGAGGATGATATTGAGACTCTGACAGCATTACTGCTAGTGTCTGGCCCCCTCCCCTGTTTGATGAATCTGAGATCTCAGGCTGGTGTGATGGTTGTCTGCTCTCTTTGGGGCCCGTGTTGTGTTGGGAGCAGGCCTGGAGCTGTTGAAAGCAGACATGGAGATTTAATCAAGCCAGTGATTGATAGCTGCAATCACGTTTTGGCTTGTCTTTTGGTGTTGTTGTTGCTCCTTCCCACTGCCAGAGAGGACAGTAAGTTTGGTAACTAAAGGTTTTGGGAAGAGTCTTCCATATTTTTGGTCTGGCTTCAATAGGTTCCGGTCCATAGGGAAACATTTTATTCCAACATCAATCAGCTACATTAGAAAATAATTGGAATTAAAATACAGATGTGTTATGATTATTTGTTGTTTTATATCTTGATATGTCTTTGAGTGTTTAGAAATGCACCTAAAACGTATTTCTGTGTAAAACCTTGTTAATTCAATGTTCTCAATGTCCAATTTCTCTTGTTTATTTTTAAACTTTTCTTTGAAAGATGTGTGTATGACAATTCACCACAATCTACGTTAAACCCCAATTAATCCGTAAAAAGAAACAACGAGAGAAACAGTTGCCTCAAAGTTAAAAACACCATGTGGCCCATCTTACCTCCTCCTTCTCCCCACTAAGCAAACCTAACTGAAGGTAACAAATGGTACAACAAACAAACAACCTAACAAGATGGCTGACAGTATGCTGTCTGGAGTGTCTGCCATCTGTTTCTCTGTGTTCTTATTTATTTACCCTTCTGTAGTTCATCTGTCAGCATCACACACAATCATCATCTTTTATACAATACTTGTTTCTTGAGTTCCTAAATGTGAAGAACACTTGGCTGTTGGTCAATAGCATCCTCATGTTTTTCCATCCTGACCCTTTTTAGGCTCCACACTGCTCAGAGAGCCATCAAGCAAACCCAGGTGACCGTGCAGAAGATCGGAAAGGAGATTGAGGAGAAGTTGAGGACAACAGCAGCCTGTACCGAACGGGTGAGTTGGCCAGCCCAAAAGTGATGTGAGGAAAATGATACTGTTCTATGTGATTTCATGTGTTACTATGTATTTTGTTGAAACTTATTTTACAAAATGTATAGTTGTTGTAGTTTTGCAATACTTAAAATTATTTTCAATTTTTTGCCAATATCATGTTCTTATGTGCTTTCTATAAACATAATTTAGTCTCAAAAAGAAAATACTAACTATGAGAATTGAAATATTAATACTTTTTGATGTTACAGTTCTGAACCAGATGAGCAGCCACCCGGAACATGCAGAAATAATAATCTATGCTCACGTTCACAGATTGCTAGACAGATTGCATCTTGTATCTCCCAAATCTTGGTAAATAAGTCATTAGACCCTCGGGCAGTTATCATATCCTGTGTTTGGCGGAATTAAGCCGACTGAAACCAAACTACACCCCCTCCATTTTAGGGAGGCTTTAAGAATACAAAAAAATGTTTTTGTTTCCTCACCTTTTATCCTCGAGTCAAATCAAACCTGATAGAAGGCATATTTAACATTTTTGGATTGGCAGCCATGCAGCTGTGAAAACGGTACACTAATTCTAGGTTTTGAGCCTTGTGTTCATTGTAAACGTTCACTTCAAAAGCTGTATTCTGGGGCTCTGACACCTCCTTGTTCTGGTGTTCAAGGTGCTAGCTACACAATATGTTTAAAATGGATTTCTTTGCACAAAGGATTTAACTCCGCCAGATTTCTGTCTCTCCGTCTTTGGCTCTTCTCTTATCACTATTAATCTTGTCTCTCAATCTCTACATCTCTCTTTTGATATCCCACTGCTTTCTTTACCGCTGACCTAGGTTGACTACTTACCAGTAACTTCAGTCAGTTGGACGATGAAGGCCTGTACACATGCACAATGTTCCCATTGAAATGGCCTCGACTTCCCCTGAGTGAAACATTCCGAGGCCTTTCAGAGTTCACCTTGCCTAGTAAATCATGTAATACGTCTCCTTCAGTGCAACGACCGCTGCTCTCTCTGTGTACCATAGCTTAGCCTGCTCCTCTTAATATCATCCCCGTGAGTTAGTGGTTTCAAAATAAAGAGGGGACCATTGTGTGTGTCTGTCTGCCCTCCTGAATATGAGTGCTGTCTCTGTTAGCAGCTCTCTCCCCTGGTCTTGTCTGGGTGGGATCAAAGGGTGTGGAGTTGAGGCCACCACCGTGGCCCTTTTACCCTCTCACCCACACTCTGTCATTGATCTCCACGGTTACAGCGGGGTTGTGCCCAGGTCCCTGTTGACTCAGCTGACCAACTGCCTGTTTGATGTCCGGGGCCCTTCAAACAAGAAGTACACAGCACACATACACCCTCATGCAGACTACACACACACACACACACACACA